>JAQFZN010000520.1:0-28022 GCA_034687075.1 Geophilus carpophagus
ATTTATTTATTTTTATTTAGTTGTTGATTGAAATGAACAAAGTCCATGATTGGGTTTGAAGATGATGTTTTATTTTTAACCGGTTTGCTCAAATTTAGACAGCAATAAAATGCAATTTACTTGGTGCTTTTCCAACTGTGTTCGGGTCAGCCGAGTCGGAGATCCTTGAAAAAAAGGCGGTTGAGTTAAGGGCTGGTCATGTGAGGATGCACATGAAGGGTTGCTTTGCTTGCTACCTGTAGTGTTGCCACAAACGGGTGCCAAGTGTGTACAAGGGACAAGTGGATCTTTAAAAATTTGTTATAGGTCAAGTGTGTGATCTTTGTATTAATTAAAAAGAAAAAAAATGTGAAAGCTGACGTTTCATTATGTTTATATGCGAATTATATGAGCCTAATAATGTCGATAGATTAAGATGGTCAGATCGTTCCACACTCAATGGCTCGAAGATATGTTTTTTATTGCAGCAGTTGAACTGTTTAAAGTGGAAGTTTAGAGATTTTTGCGTGACCTTTACGAATTAAAGATGGCGCTTTGTTTGATTCACCTCATTGGTCTTCTTCAATGATATTTTTTATGATCGGAAATAAGTTTGACAGTTGAATAACCTTGGTTTTGAAAAATTGAAAAATTATTTTCCTGGAGCATGTTTGAAAAATAAATAAATAAATTTATTTATCTTCATTTTATGGTTTATGGAAATAAAAAGTTGAAAAATTGAATTTTTAGTTTAGCTGTTATTTTTTTATTACGTAAATTAATCAATTTTTTTATTTTACAGGCGTTTGGAAATGCTAAAACAGCTCATAACAACAACTCGAGTCGTTTTGGAAAATTTATTCAAGTGAATTATAAAGAAAATGGAATGGTTCAAGGGTGAGTTGTTTAATTAGAAATTCAACTGCTATATTTTGTTTTTTTTTATTTCAAAATGGTTTCTTGCATTTTAAATTGTGTGAGAACGACATGAGAAGGATGAAATAATAAATTTAATAGAGGAGTAGGAAAATGTAGACCTAAATAAAATTTTCGAATGAAATGGAAAGTGCCTGCACTTGAGTAAACAGGATCAAGTTGAAGTGTTGACAGGTAACAACAAGAAAGAAGCAAACATTGAACTCTTTCTTTCTTTCATCCTTGAAAGAAAAAAAATTGAAACCAGTAAATAAAAGAAAAATATATTTAATTGGTGACTGAAGTAAGAAAGAGAGAAATTTTTTTTTATTTTATTTATTTATTTTTTTTATTAAGAAAAAATACATTATTGTGTTGTAAGCTTATGCCAGTCTGAGCGGAGACCGGAACTGCATAATTGACTGATTAGTGCATCGTAGTTGAATTCAATTGGTCGTGGAATTTTTATTTGATATAAAAATAAAACTTGGAATTCTTTTTTTTACTTATATTCTAGTTTAAGTGTTTGGAATTTGACCAGTGGGTGACACGAAAACCAAAATAGTCAAATGTTTGCTTACTTTCTAATAAATATTGCCAAAATCTAAACTTCTATTGCCAACATTTTTTTTTCTTCATTTATTTAAAATAAATTTAAAAAAATTAAAAAAAATGTTCTTAACATATTTTTTAAATTTAAAATTTTAAATATAATTAAGAATACATAACTTTTAAATTTAAAAAATATAAACAAATATTTAAAAAAATTTTAATAATTTTATTCTTAGCAATTGAAATGTTTTGTAATTTGATATCTTTTGTCAAACTGCCAACATGTGATGTCTTAAAGATATGAAAATTTATATCCAGGGATGGAATTTTCGTATTTATATGCATTGCACACCTACAATGATGAATGTCATTTTTTATTATGTAGTTTGGTTAACCCTTGAATTGTAAAAAAATTCAAGTCAAAATATTTTTAAAAAAAAATTTTTTTCTGAAAAGAAGAAAGAAAAAAAAAACATTTCTACTTGTAATTGATTAAAAGACCTCACAACACTTTGCTTTTGTGCATTGGCACAATTTAAGTCGTTGTTCGAGGTCTCATTGGGATGTATGTGGACAAATGAAGCATTTATTCAGACACGTTGCCCTTCTTCTCCCCTAAACTTGTGAATGAAACCATATGGCTAGACAGGCCAGTTAGCACTTTGACTCTCTTGTTTACATTTTTCTTTATTCTTACTGTAAACGCACTTAATAAAAAGCAAATGTGGTTATTTTTTAATTTAAAACAAGTGAGGAATTTGTAAATAATTTAAAAATAATTTTTTTTCTTGGCAGAGACTAGATTTCATTGACATTTAGAGTCTACTTGAATGTCTACTCCCTTGAAAATTACTAGCTATTGTATATATAAAAGAAAAAGTATAACCTTCATTGAAATGTGTGGGATGTGTGTAGGAAGATTTTTTCTTGCTTTTTTCTATACGAAAACAATAAGTATTGTCCTTTGGTTTGTGCTTACCTTGTGTAATAACCGTTTATCTGTTTTTATTAATTTTTTCGCTTATGAATTTAGTTAATTTACTTCAAAGCACAAACTTGGACTTGAAATTGATAAATATCAATTTTAATTAACTTTAATCTTTATTTTTATGCAATAATCGTTATTAGGCTTAAGAATAATTGATCGGAAATCACGTGATTTTGAAATAAAAATCGTTGAGTTATTGAAAATAAATTTCTGGATTCTCTGCAAAAGTGAATATTTAATTTACCGTGCATAATTTACCCTTTTAGAGCTGCAGTTCATAAATACTTATTGGAAAAATCGAGGATTGTGTCCCAAGCGAAACATGAACGGAATTATCATGTTTTCTATTATCTTTTGGCTGGCGCTACGAGCGAAGAAAAGGCTCAACTTAGTTTGGGAGAAGCGAAAGATTATTATTATCTTAATCAGGTGGGAAAATAAGTGAATAAATTAAAATAATGAATTATATTTTTATTTACTTGTTTTTAGAGTGATTGTTATACGCTCGAAGGTGCTGATGAAAGTTATGAGTTTCAAAGGCTTAAACAGTCGATGGAAATGGTGGGATTTTCTGCTGAGAAACAGAAAAGGTTTGTTATTTAATTTCAGATAACCTTTTAATAATAGGATAAATGGCATGTAACATTTTAATATTTTATATTTGTTTTTAAAGATTATTTTATGTGTTATCTGCATTACTTCATCTGGGCAATGTTGAGTTCATGAAGGTATTTTTTTAATGTTTTATCATTACATAAATTAAGATAATAATTCTAACAATAATTTTTTTAGAAATCTACTTACCATCATGACGAAGCAGTTTGGGTTAAAAATCCACAACTTGTCCAACTTATCTCACAGTTATTAAGGGTAAACAAGATTTTAAAAACTTAAAAAAAATAATAATAACGAAATAAAAGTGTCGTATATACCAGTTTAGGTCATGAAATTTGTATTTTTTTCATTCTTGAATGTGTTATTTAGGTTAAAGAGGAGACACTTATGTCTGCTCTCACATGCAAACGGGCCAAAGCCTCTGGAGAAACGTTGGTTATTAATTATAAGTTACCCGAGGTATTTAAAAATATTAAAAGGAGTTTAGTTTGCTTAATAATTTATATTTAACTTTATATGGAAATTAGGCCATTGCTGCTCGTGACGCCTTAGCTAAATGTTTATATGGTGCGTTATTTGATTGGATAGTTTTGCAGTTGAATCATGCTCTTTTGTCGAAAAATAATAATTTTAAAGATTATCAGGTATTTTTGAAAATTCTTTTCCTCTTTTATTTTCTTTATAAATTTATTTTATTTTGGTTTTAGGGAAATTCAATTGGGGTTTTGGACATTTTTGGGTTTGAAGATTTTGGCTGGGCCAACAGTTTTGAACAGTTTTGTATAAATTTTGCCAATGAGCATTTGCAGTTTTATTTCAATCAACATGTGTTTAAATATGAGCAAGAAGAGTACAGAAGAGAAGGAATTAGGTGGAAAAATATCGATTTTATTGATAATACTGATTGCCTACAACTCATAGAAGCTAAACCAAACGGTTTACTCTGTGTTTTGGATGATCAATGCAAGTGCGTTGAGTAAATAAATTTATAAATAAGAATGTTTATAAAAAATGTTGTTTTCAGTTTTCCAGGTGCATCGAATGAAACGTTGCTACAAAAATTTCACAACGAACATAAAGACAACGAATTTTATGGTGTTCCACAGAAGCGAGAAAGTGCTTTTATCATTAATCATTATGCAGGAAAAGTGAAATATCAAATTAAGGTATATTTACAAGGAAAGGGAAATAAATATTTAAACTATTAATGTGTCATTTTTGTTACAGGATTTTCGTGAAAAGAATTTGGATTTGATGAGGCCAGATATTGTTAGTGTTTTGAAAAACAGTAGCATGGCCTTTGTTCGGGAATTAGTGGGTGCTGATCCAGTAGCAGTATTTCGTTGGGCGATACTTAGGGCATTTTTTCGAGGTTATTTTGCTTTTGTTCAAGCAGGACAAAAATGCAGGACAGCTGAAGGTGACTTGACATTTTATTTTCTTAATTAGTAATACTTAAATAAATTTGTTGTATAATTATAATTTTAATTTTAAGGCGGTGGTGATCGAGGATTAAAGAAAGCTTTCATGATGCAAAGTCGTAAGCAAAGTCACACAGATAAAATAATGAGGTAAGAAATTTTATTTAAGTCATAAACTTAGTGCATTTTGTCAAAAATATTTATATTTTTAAACACAATTCACTAAGTTAAAAAATAAATTTATATTTTAAATGAAAAAATAATGAAATGGTGAACTCAGTGTTTACAAGAATTTATATTTATCAGTACTGTGCTTGGGGTAGCATCAGTCAATATCAGAATCCACCAAATTATGTAAGTTTTAAACTGTGGATTGATTGCTTTATTGCATCTCTAGTTATGAAATGATGAAACCAATACCATAATATTTTTTTTAAAACAATATTAATGGTGTGTGTAAATTATACATTAAATGTATTAAATACTAAAACATTGAAATAATAAGCTCAACAGAAAAGTGACACCTCTTGAGAGAGAAATTAACTTTATTTTCTTAAGTTTCTGATAAATTTATAAATGAAACGAAATTTAAGTGGTAGATAAGAAATATTTGAAATTGAATTGAGGTTTTGCTGCTACACGGAAAAAAGATAAGGAAACGGTTCTCTGATTTGTCACTTGTCAATGAGACTGTGAGAGTCTTGTTACTCGTTCTTGTTTTTGATCCCTAATCCCAATGATGCATGGTTTCGATTTACAGTCCCACAAAGTCACCGAATAGGAAAGCTAATGTAGCTTACCAACCTAATGATTTGCATGGTGCCACTGATTTAAATCATCATGATAAAATGATCAACAACCGAGTAAATTCACGAAAGTCGTTGGTTGTTGATTATGCTATGTTTGAACCTACACCTGGATCTACTCAACATTTAAATGTGAAAGAAGCACGTGCCTTGCAAAGAGCAAATCGAATTATTACGTATGTATTTGACCCTTTAATTATCTAACTTTAACCGTAAAAAATGGCCGTTTGTTTGTTATTCAGTTATAAAACGTAAGTTTTTGTTTTTTTCTCTCTGCAGAAAAAATAAATCGTTTAGACCTCGTTCAAAAAGCACTAAAGTATGTTTAAATTGATTTAAATTAAATTTAAATGTAATTTTTATGATGTTTTCTATGTAAATAGAGTTTAAAAAATTTAATGAGTGTTAAAACGTTGGCATGCCGAACTCAAATTGGAAGTAGTCATGGAGGTGCTTTGAATAGAGGCACTCGAAAACAACCAATGACTGTCAGTGCTCAATTTCAAGTAAGCAATTTATTTTGAGATAAATTTAAGTATAAACTTAAAGTATTAATATTTTTTGTTTTTGTCACTTGTGAAGAGTTCTTTAGGTCAATTGATGGAAACATTGAACCAAGCAAATCCATTTTTCGTTAGATGTATCAAGTCCAATGCAGATAAAGTAATTTCTAAAAATAGTTGTTCACATTCTTTTCAATTAAGATAAAATAATTCATTTTTGTGAGTGATATTGATGGAAATATTTTTATTTTATTAGATTCCTAATAAGTTTGATGAGGAAATAATTTTACGTCAGTTAAGGTATACTGGAATGTTGGAAACTGTGCGGATACGACAGTCTGGCTACAATGTTCGATTAAGTTTTGAGGTAAACAGTGAAATATAATTTTTTATTAATTATTTATTTATTGTGAAAATGTTGATTTTTTTTTATTTTAAAAATGTTTTGTTGATGATTGTGCTAGAAAAATTGTGTTCAGGCAGGTAAACAGGCTAATGGTAAACGTGGCTTAATGAGAAAAAATGCCATGTCGAAGAAGAACATGGGGGAAAAACAAGTTGTCAGTTCGGTATGATTAAAGTAAAAATTGATTCAGGTGTTGGATGATGCATGTGGGAGTGGGTTGAATTGGTGTTATTTTTTAATTAAATGTTTAAAACGAAAATATTTTTGTTTTTGAAAATGTTTGTTGTTTTTGTTTTTAGGAATTTATTCAAAATTATCGCATTTTGCTACAAAAAGGTTTACTCAGCTCGCAAGGTGATGTTAGAGAGTTTCTACTTAGTATGAACTTAGATCGTGAGAATTATCAAATAGGAAAAACAAAAGTAAGATTAACATATTCGAATTTTTTGACTGTTTCATAATTTTATTCTGTTTTATTATTTTTTTTAGGTTTTTCTTCGTGAGAGTGAGAAATTAAAACTCGATCATCGTTTACATCAAGCCATATTAGCTCGGATTGTTACTATTCAAAGGTGGTATCGAGCCGTTTTAGAAAGACGTGCCTTTTTGAAGTTAAGATATGCTGTAACAAAAATTCAGGTACATTCGATACAATAATTATTACTTTTAAGCGGTTTAAAATGTATTTATTTGTTTTTATTTTCTTTTTAAAGGCGAATATTCGTCGGCATTTAGTTCAGAAATTTGTTGCCTCTTTAAGGGTGCAACATTACGCCGCTATTGTAATACAGAAATATTGGAGAGGTTATAGTTCAAGAAAACACTTTCAGCAGCTTAAGAAAGGAGTCGTGTTTCTTCAGAATTGTGTTAGAGGTTACAAAGCGAGGGAAAGGTAGTTTTATTCGAATTTTAGTGATACAGTTGATTATAACTTATTTTTATAGGTTTCATCAAATGGTGCAAGAGAAAAGGAGAAAAAGCAAGCAAAATGAAATTGTGGAAACTCAGTCTCAGAATGATGAAGCTTTTCTGTCGAAAGAGAGTAGTCAGGAAGAACTTGAAAATGATCATTTGTACGTGAAAATAAACTCGAGGGATTTAAGGGATTCTGAGGAGTGAGTGAGAGAGAGATTTGAATAAATATATCAATTAATTTATTTATTTTGGATTTTTAGGAGTAGTGGAATTCAAGAAGATACAGATATTGATATTTGTGTCAATGATCAACATCAGTCGTTATCTCTATTAACTCCACCTGAATCGCCTGCGGCCGGTAAAGAGTCGAAGACTATTTTGGTTAAACACAGAGAGTAAGGAAAATTAATTTAAAAAATTGATTTTATAAGAATTAATTGTGACAAAAACTTTTACATTTTTAGGATAGTTGAGCCTGAAATTATTGAGAAACCGGAAGAAAAAAGAACAAAATTAAGGAAAAAGGTTTAATTAGTTTTAGTTGTAGTTTTTTTATATTAATTTTATTTTGTTTGTTTTGTTTGTTTGTTTGTTTTTTTATTTTTATATTTTTTTATTTTAAATCATTTAAGTTATCTTTGAAACGGAGTAAATCCGAAAAATTTTCAACTTCTGATGTTCCTCCTGCTATTCCTAAACGCACAGTATGATTTACTTTTTTTTTTAATTATTGTTTTTATATTATAATAATTTTATTTTTAAAATAACTTATTTCTTGCTTTTTTTTTTTAAATATTTTTAACATTTTTTTACAACTTTTATTCAAAGGACAAAATACCTAAGTGTTACGAGTCTCCTGATCTGGATCGTGTACCACCAATTTACCGAGAAACCAGAAACGGAACTAAAGACACACTTAGACTTAGCGATGATTACAAAGTAACTGATCACACAACCTCTAAGGGAGCCTTCCAAAAGGCTAAAAAACATTTAAAAACAATCATGGGTAAATAGAATTTTATTTGTTTATAAAATATTTTATAAAATAACATTAAACTAATTAAAAATGAAATGTGTATTATTTAGGCGTAGGGAAGAAACGAAATAGTCATGAAGACAGTGAAGAGTCTGGATCAGAAGAAGTTTCTGGTTTCAGTTTTCATTCTTCATTTGATTCGGTCAAATCTCCAGAGACTGAGGGTGTATTATTATTAGATAAAGAAAAGATTTTTAACAGTCACCATTTTAAAACAAGCAACAAATTTTCCCGCGGAGAAAACTGCGCTTTTTGTGATAAAGGAATGTCCTCTCTTTTTGCTCAAGGTTATCGTTGCACAGGTGAATAACAATTTCGAATGAAATGAATAAATTATTATTGTGCAACAATTTGTTTAAAAAATATTAACGCATTGTCATTGATAATCAGATTGTCGTCAAGCATTTCATCCTAAATGTGTGCAGTCAGCTCATTTACGGCCGTGTCAAGTTATTCCTCCTCAAAGGAGTCCGAGTAGTCGGCGAAGATCTCGGCGGGCCACACTAACTCGTTCTGATTTACCACCTACGAGTTGGAACGTTACGAGAATGTCAGAATTCACTGATCGCAATGATCATATTATTTCTGACGTTAATGAACTGCAAAATATGGATGCATTTATTATCAAAAAGATTTGCCAAATTAATGAAGATGGTGGGAAGAGAGATACAATAGTGGATGTTGTGTTTAAAAAAGCTTTAAAGGAATTTAAGGCGAATTTAATAAGCACTTATTCTGTTGCTGCACAGGTTTGTTTTAAATTTAAATTTTTAAATATTTAAATAATTTAATAATGTTTGTTTTTTTTTTATTTTAGGATGGTCGAGTGGCAGTTAGATACAAAGATCTGATATCTAATTTTGAACAAGTGATGGATAATGTTTGTAGACAAGAACATATGTCAGCTGCATTTCCTGTCACTATGGGAGTGAATGCTTTTCGAGGATTTGTCAACGAGTTTGTTAATCAGCAAAAGCAACAACGTGCTGAAGAAAAAGAGAAAATGAAAGCTGAAAAAGAAAAAGCAAAAGTCAAACCGAAAAAGGAAAAACGAAGGAAAGATCAGATTGTTGTACGTAGAAATTTGTTTTATATTTTTATTTATTTAATTCGTGTATTAATTTGTTTGTTTATTTCTAGGCGTATCATTTAGGTCATTCATTCATGGCTGTTGTTGTGAATATTCCTACAGTGTGTGAAATTTGCTCGTCTTTTATTTGGTTAACAGAAAAGGGTTTAGTTTGCCAAAGTAAGTAATTTTCATTTATTTTCCTAGTTACTGTATGTAGGTAATGTTATTGTTTCTAATGTTTTTAGATTGTAAACTCACATGTCATCGGAAATGTTGCAATAGGATAACAAATAGTTGTAAAGATGAACAGGAGTTCATTAACCCCGTATGTGTTTTGTTTTATTTTAATTTTGTTTTGATGTTGAAAATAGAAAAAGAAATATGTAAATACTTTTATTTACCAGGAAGGGAAAGTCTTCGGTGCAAGTCTAGCTGGTCTTCTAACAGAAGACGCCAAAATTCCACTTGTCATCGATCGTTTGATCACAATTATTGAGCTTAAAGGACTTTACACCGAAGGTTTGTACCGTAAACCGGGAGCATCGTCCAAAGTTAGAGCATTAAAAAGCGCCATTGAAAACGGTAAAACAAAATAAGTCAAAATTTATCGATTTTAAATAAAATTTTTGATTTAATTTAGAACCAGAGACGGTAAATTTTGATAACTTTGCCATACACGTTCTCACTTCGACTCTGAAATCTTTCTTTCGTGAAATGAACGTACCACTCATGACCTATGAGTCATACGACGACTTCATTCGTGCCACTGGTAATGTCTTAAAAAAAATTGTAAACAATTAGATTAATTAATTTTTTATTATTGTTTTTGTTTTGTCTAGACATTAGTGATTCTCAGGAACGCATTTCCACTCTCTTCACCATCATCAGTAAACTTCCGAAACCAAACTTCGACCTTCTTGAACGACTCATTTTTCATTTGGCTCGTGTGGCTCAACACGAAGAATTTAATCGCATGTCACCTAACGCTCTCGCCATCGTTTTCGCCCCATGCATTCTTGGCACTAATCGAAATCAAAATGCTCAAGACAGTTTGAATGATGTGAATAAACAAACAATATGCATCGAATTTATTGTCAAGGAACAGTTGAAGAAACTTAAAATGACTCTAGCTGATATTGACACAATTGACACAGCGTGTCATACAGCTACAAATCGACTATCTTCCATTAGATCTACTAAACCAAAGGTTTAAAATGATGAATATTAACATGTTTTGGATTTTTAGATTCATTTTGTATCTGTTTGTTGTTGTAGAAATCTTTGCCAAGTGGAAGTGATGGTGCATCCGAAGAAACTGCAGATTACGAAGATATTCTCAGTCAACATATAGAAACGTTGAAAAATGAAAAGTATATTTGAAACGTGTATATTTTAAATAGCAGAAATTAAAAATTTGAATTTATTTTTAGGGTGATGCTCACAACAGTTCTTCCTACTTTAACTCGCACCAGTTCTGATGATGAGATGCTGAGTACGGATGTTGAAAGCACAATAGGAAGTTTAGATGATATTAATCGGCCGCAATATGAAGAATATGCTCTCACCTTCGAAATTCCAGGTGCCAATTAATATTAATTTTCATAATAAATAAATAAGTAAATGAATAATAATAATAAACAAAATAAACGACTTGTTTTTGGTTGAATTTAGAGTAAGAATTTAGAAATTAAGAACAACTAATCTCTAAAATTTGTTTTTTGAATTGATTTTCTTACTAATCTAATTGGAATGAATTTAATGACTGTCTTGTTCTTATTTTATTTCCTCTCCTCTTTTCTCGTCTTTAATAAGCTTGGCGTAGCATATTTGAATTGGAAGATTTATTCAAAAATTACTGGTCACATGGTAATGCACGACAGGTAGGCATGAAACTGTTAAATGTAGCGTTTGTGGTGAATTTGTTTTACTACTTTTCTCTGTATTTCGTCTCTTATTTTCTAACTTATTTTAAAAACTAACAATAAATATTTATTTACACTTGATTCTATTTATATCTAATATTTAAAATTTTATTGAAACAGCAACGCCATCAGCGCTTCAGCACTTAACAAAGAACAGAGCAAGTGTTCTTCCAGAACGTCGACCACCGTCACGATTTGGAATAAGCAATTCGAAAGGAATAGACTTTGGTGATGAAAGTAAAGAAAACCGAAACGGAGCTGATACAAGTGTAGTGTCTGTTGAACTCGTGTATAAAGAAGATGCGATTATGGTGTGACAACGAAATGAAGAAATGTTTACAATGGGTTATAATAATTTTAATAAATGCTGAAAGTTGATTTGAATGTTTTTAATCAAAGATTTAAAATGTTACCAAAATATAGTTATTTATTGTGATGACACCAGTTGGTGAAATACGTTTCGTATGCCTTAATTTGTGAATGAATAAGAGATGATGCTTTTTTGGTGCTAAAGTGTACAGAAAAGGATCTTGTTAGCCGCCTTAGGAAAGACGTTGTTTTCACAATATGATAGAAAATCGATTGTACTTATTTATTTTGTAAGAATGCGATTACGAAGATATCTCCTTGTTTTTTGTTTAGGATTTTAGTTTAAAGTTTAATTGTGTATAAAAAAAATAACAAAGGCTAGTTATTTTTTTTCCTTTTTATAATATTGTTGAGTGAATGAATGAATGCATAATTAATGGATATTTCTAAATGGTTGATTCGGAAATGAATCTTAAAAATCATCCCTATATAATTTTATACCGTTTTACTATTAATAAATATTAAAAATAAAACAAAAGTTGTTATTGTAAATGTGGAAAAAATACGTTGCAATATCGTTTTATGTAAATTGTTAATTTACGTAAGGAGATTGTTTTATACAATAGTCTGTGTTTTGTGTTTAAAAGAGGATTAAAATAAAACGTTTATATTCAAATTTGAACTTAAAAGTTAAAATAATTTATTTATTTCAGAATGAAAGAATTTAATCTTTATTATAGTTTATGCGATGGATTTCAATCGATATTAAAGTGATTGATTGCTACTTTATACGATCGTAGATATAATTACGACCTTGGTTACTATATATTTATTTACTCATTTTCTTTTTAAAAAATTTCAGATTATTTGATGCAGAACTTTGAAGTCAAATTTCAAATTTTCACATGCGTATACAAATTACATCTCACATTTAATTATATAGTTGAAGTCTATTATTATTATGGTAAGTGCATGTTATAGTTTTATCGCAAGTCAATGTACATATGGATTTTTTTGACATGGAAAAAACATTAGACGAGCTCCCTTTTTATTCTCAAGAGAAAAAAGTGAATGTAAAGTCATTATCGTGTTACTCTTTAAATAGAAACTCAGAATTAATTACACACAAGCATTAGACCAATTTGAATGCTTTTATTGCCATTTTGATCTTTTTTACTGACATGAGAGTAAAAGAATTAGTTGCGAGTCGCTTTGAATCTCATGTAAAATTCAATGAGAATAATTGCAACTTGAAATATGTAAATGAAAAATCTCATACACATGTCTCATGTATGTTCGTTAAATTGCATAATTAAATTGACAACTAATACATTTCAAAGGACTCAAACATCTGAAGGTACTTTATTCCTAAATTACCATTAAATTACACAAACTAGGGAAAAAAATTCACAAAGTGTTATATACATAAGTCAGATTCTTACAATACCATAAAAAAGTATAAATGATGCCAATAAAATTAATTATTGCATCAATACAGATTTTTTTAATATTTGCAAATTTCATGTATTAATGCAAATTAACAAGAAAAAATGGCTATTTTTTAATTTATTTATAAAAACTCAGATCTTATATTTAACAAGATTAGTATAACAACACCTATTTGAAAGAAAAAGGGTTTTTTAATTTCCTATTTTTTAAAATTTTGGTTTAATTAAAAAGCTTTAGTAAGTGCTTAATTTGGCCAACAATCAACAAATATAATTATTTTGTAATTTTGCAATCAACACACTATACAGAAATACATTGATTTAAATTTTTAAATCCTCTTCTATTTTAATTGAAGTGCTCTTTTTGTAAAAAAATTGCTCAGTTTTTTATTTTTTTATTTTATTTCCCAAAAATTTGAAAATATTTTACTATTAGAAATAAAAAATATGCAGTGATATATGAAAAATCTGGCTTTAACTTTGAGCACTTGACATTTTATTTACCCCTTTCTAATTACAGTTTTTCTCATAATTTATTACTTTTTAAAAAAGAAAATAATAAGTTATTGTAAAATATTCATAACTAAAGAATTGCATTCAAATTGAGCAGTCAATTAATGAAAACAACAAGTAAAATTTAAGAAAAATTGAAAAATTGTCATCATGATAGCAGTAATATTTTTGGCACAGGTTTATTTCTAATTATCTATTAATTCGCAGTAGTATTAGTTACCTGAAAAATTTAATTTTGTATTCCATGAATCATTCGGAATAAACTAAGTACATATTTATCCTGATTTGTATGCATTAAACATACCATAGAAGGCTAGATGATAATATTGAGTAAGAGATAAAACACCACTTCACACCATTTTTAAACATTCATAAATTGTTAAAAGCATTCTTTAAAGTAAAAATAAATGTTTTTAAAATGATGGCAGTGCTAGGAATTGCAAACAGAGATTCAATCGATTTGCAAGTTCTTTGTTTAGAAGACAAAAAATTGAAAATGGCATTCAAAAAATTGTACTGATAAATATCATGGCAAATCACATTAAATTATGTCTTAATATCATTACTTAACCTAACATTTCACTATTAATATCACTCAGAATGATAGGAAAGTTGAGATTATGTGGGATATTCACTTGCATATTTAAATTACTTTAGACGTAATAATGAAATTTAATTGAATTGAAATTTTTTTGCTTTTTTGCTTTGTTTTTTTTGGAATGTTGCCAATATTTTGAGCTGTGACTGATTTCGAGGAATATATTTTTTCAACACTAAGATTTGAAAAGACAAACAATAATGTGAAAGCTGCCTTGAATATGACATTCAATTTTCTTCTTTTTCAGGAAAATCAATGAATAAACTAGGAATGTGAACGCATCACGTATTAACCGCAGTTCCAATTTCCTGATGGATTTCTAATAATTCTTGGATTTTGGCGCCCAATTGTGAATGCAGGGCATCGAGAATTCGTCTGGAAGTCTCTTGAGTAGTCATAGCAGTTTCCAGCTGTTCTTGAAGGGACCTGATGCTCAACTTCAACACCTCATTTTCATCCTGAAGTGCCTGTTTACAAATACCAAAAACCAGTTAATTAATAAAACAAGAAAAACAAGTAAGTCAAGTTTAATAATTAATGCCTTAAAAAGCTCATTTTTCTCTTGTTGAGTCAAATCCACATCTTGTACGTGTTTTCTTAATTGCTGGATTTCTTGATCACGTGTTTGCATTTCAGTTTCCAAACTGTCTGACCGTAATCGAATCGAATCAATTTCCTTGCGAAGTTCAGTTGCTGCTTCTGCGTTACCACGACTCGCATCCAACTCTAGTACCTAAAAATCATTTGATTAATTCAAAATTAATTAAGATTAGAAATTTATGCGATGTTCCAGCTGAATAAATTTAACACAATTTCCTTAGCTCAACTAAAATAAATTATTTAAAATAAAGTAGATAAAATATACATGATTTAAAAAGTTTTCGAAAATCGCATAAATTTCTCATTTTACTAAATAAAACTTAATAAAACATACTCTGATTTTTAATTTATTATTTTCATCTTTATAAGCTTGCAATTGCTTCTTCCATTCTTCAACATTCGAAGTACTTTCCTGCAATGCACTAGTAAGTCGCAGGTTATTATTCTTCAATGTCTGCAATTCCACTTCCCATTTCTTAGCATTGGCAGAACTGTAATTGAACAACACGGATATTGACTCCGCCTCTTTTCACTAATTACAGATATGTTAACTCACCTTTGTGCTAAAGCTAATTTGAGCCGATCGTTTTCGTACTTCAACTGAGCCTCCATTGAACCAGAAGTCGGTACAGTGGTCGTTGATGTGCCAATTGTACCTTTGTCACTCGGTTTTTGATGATGTTTAGGACTATCAGTAGGCTGGAAAATAATACAAATATTTTTAGAATAAACAAATTTACAATAGTAAAAAAATAAAAAGCATTTTATTTGATATTATAAAATTTGTACCTGTAATCCTGATAGAGATTGACTTCTCTGATGGGAAATAAGTGCCGATTTGATGAGATTAGAAGTAATGGTTTCATTTTGCGGTGTAGGTGCACAGATGACGTGAGATTCAACGGGTGGCGGTGGGACTTCCTCAGGGGGCCTTGCAGCTCTAGCATTGATTGGTGAAGCGCTCGCAGAAGGGACAGGGGTTACATTTGTACCATTTGACTGCGTCTTCGGAGCAGTAACTCTAGTCGCTTCTTTAACTTCTTGGAACTTTTCAATGAATTTATTGAGATCTCCTTCTGTAGAAAATCCTAAACCGTAAACCGTATTGGCCCGAACATCCGACCATTGTCCGAATTTTTGCGAAGTTTTTGTAAAAGTCATGTTTGGAGTGATAGTACTATTAATAACAGCCTAGAAAAATACATTTCATCATTAAAAACTAATAATTTTAATTTAAAATTTAAAATTTTACCTTTGTTCCTTCGACACTAATAATTCTGTACAAATTTCTCGTAGAATCAAAGAAAAATGATACATTAATAGCTGTATTACTAGCTGGAATCCATGATTTTTTGGTCTTGGGGTCAATGTGAAAGACATGTGCCTTGGTGGAAAAGATAGGCTGCTCCCTGTAAATTGATTTAAAAAAAAAAGATTTGATTAAACCATATTTGAAGAAGGTTAAAAGAGTAATCACATTTATTATTTACAGCCCCATGATAAATTCATTCAAGTTTATGATAAATTTAGAAATTTAACGATTTATGACGTCAATAAAACATAGGTCACACTGGAACACAACTCGTATATAAATACACATTGAATTCAACCCTTTAACTGATGTGAGAAAGGATGCGGAACGGGAACAATTTAATATTAAAACACCATAAGACATTTCCTTATTGAATCGCATAATATTATGAAATTATCAAACAAATTTTTAAAAAAATAACAAAATACCTTCTCCTTCCTAGCAAAAGACTAGATAAATAAATCTGTTGAACTTGGTCTGACGTGAGTTCACCAGTCATAGCCAAAAACAGCTATATTTCATTCTGCAGTCAACTCTTTGAACACCAACTGACAGGAGGTATTTGTAACCAACAGAGATAGAGAAAGAGAGAGGTTTACACCACGTGTTATGATGTAAAAGGAAGGTTTTCCGCTCGAATGACGGCAGAGCACTAACTGGATTTTAAGTGGTGCACTTGGATTTCTGCCACTGATGAGTCCTATTCTCACAATTGGCTGAGCCAGGTCCAACTATGGCACAAGGAGCGACCTCTCCGTGCATATAGGACCAGATTTGAAGGAGTTGCTCGCTCCTTGTGGCGAATGGAATCAAGTGAATGTTGTACTCGTTGTTTTAGTACAAACTTGATTTCTATATGGAAAATGGATGCACCTATTACTTGGTGGATCAATGAATCATCTATTTTTGGAGATTCTCTCTATTTACTCGAATTGTTATTGGAATAAGAGGAAAAAATTGCTTTTTCTAATCGTTAATGAATGATTTAAGCACGCAAAAGTCAGGTGGTGTAATTATTTAAAAATATTTCAAATGTCATTTATTTCTTATTATATGGATCTGTGGATCTATGAATCGATGAATTTTTTTTCTACAGATTTTTATAGGAATTCCAGTTGGAAAGAATTGAAAAAATATTGATTTAAATGTTGGAATTTTTAAACGTGGATATTATTGTTTTTAATGGTAGAATAGAGAGATTTGTAAGAATGTTTCCCTGGTAATGATTTGTGTTGCGCGGTGAAGTTGTTCACGGGGGGTGCTTTTTGAAAATTTGCCAGAAATTGAGGGGGATTGTACACAACTGAATGTTTCATTAAAAGATTTTTTTCTTCTGTTTTTGTTTTTTGAGTAAACATTTTCTAAAAGAATGATTTAGCTTTAATTTCATTATTTATTAAATTTGTAATTAAACTGATTAAAGCAACCCTATGGCCCTTAGCTATGTACAGGAGCAGTTTGCATTCCATACAAAGAAGTTTATGCACAATGAACCTTCTTGATGGTTTTGTTGCTATGGTAACTGAAATAAGGCGCTAAAAAGCTGAGTTGTGTGTGTTTTTTAATCTCTGAAAATAAACATAGAAATGGAAATAGTTGTTGAGAGGAAAAAAATTAAATTAGGTCGATATTTTAGTACAAAATAGAAAAATTGAATAAATAAGTAAATAAATAAATAAATTGCATTAGAGCAAATTGGTGAACAATGCTTCAACTTGTTACTCCCAAATAAGTAACATTTCACTGACCCACATCAAGCTAACTGTATTTCTCATTTGTTTGCATTTATTTACATTTCTTTTATTCGTTTCATGCAGGGAGATATGTATATGATAAGAATTTAATTTGGTATCTGCATAAATTCCAATGTAAACATCTTTTTTCATTTAAAAAAAAATATATAATGATGTCTGCCATGATATGTCAAAATTTGACCCAAATAACTAGAAGAATGCATATACAAAATGTCTTTTCATACCTATTCATAAAAAAGTCGCCATTTTTTAATAAAAAATTTAATATTACTTTTAAAATCCAAAATCATTTTCAATTTAATATAATTTATAAGAAAAAAAATTTAATTCCAAATTTTAACAAAAAGTAAAAAAAAATATAAAATCAATAGAAACATTGAAAAAAACAATCAAATTTAATTTTTATACGATTATTATTAATCTGAGAGAAATTCGATTTATTTCTACTTTGCACATTGAACAAGGCAAACATGTACAATTCAAACAACCATGTTTCCACAAAAAGTCAAATAACAATCTATTTTCCATAAAAATGCCCACTTTAACCCTTTAACACAACGTGTCTATACACACAAAAACACCTGTCACATCAAACAAGATTTCTCACCATTTAACGTTGACATTATAATTAGAACAAAGATGGTTTTAAAATCCCAATTGCTAACTCAATTTTGCGAGATGAAATGAGATTTAAGCAAGACCGGCGTGATGAAAGCAAACTAAATCTCGTTCAATGTGAAACCAACAGATAAGATGATTGGAAAAGAGAAGAGAGAGAGAGAGAGAAATGGAATAAAAGCTCACCTGCAAGCATATTTGCGGGCAAGAGAAATAGTATGACTTGTTGGAGGAGACGACTGCATAATTATTTGTCATGGACATGTCTCCAGGTAGCGATTAAAATGCGATCAGCAGTGCGTAAATAGCAGCAAATGAGTTTGGTCAACGGCGATGTCACGAATCGGGCAAATTGCAAGTTTGGTAAGGACAAGTAGTTGTGCATGTCACCACCATCGCAGCACTGGGACACACCCACTGCTTGGCGAACGGGAGGAGAGATAGGGTTACTGTGTGACGGCTCCCTTAAGAGATGATGATGGAGAAAAGAAGTGCTCGCTTTCTCTCTTATCATTCACTCCAAAGGGATCGATACATTTATGGTGGACGAGTCCACAGTGTTTCTTGTTTCTTGTGAAAGGTGGACAACCCTTGTTGCGCGTGTTGTGTAGTGTGCGATCAAAGGAATGTGAGATTTGTTCTTTGTTGTTCACTGCCCCGATTGGCAAACGCCCACTAGCATTGCATCATGGGTAAATTTTTATTATTATTATTATTTTTTTATTTAGAAGAAAAATTAATTTAGAACAAAAAAGGTCGTTTGTTTTAATCAATCAATCATTTAATTAGTGTTTTTGTCATTTTAATTAATTTTAATTAATTAATTTATTGATTTATTCATTTAAAATGCAAATTTATAGTTTCTCATATTTTTTTACATTTTTATTTCAATTTGAATTGATAGTATGGAATTAATTACAATTTACAATTAAAAAAATAGAAAAATAATAAAAAAAATTTAAATCCAATCTTCATTTTCCAATTTTGCATCATCTCGATTCTTTATACTTTCTTCTATTAAAAAAAAAAATAAAAAATAAATAAAACTGAATTATATATAATAATAAAAATAATAATAATACTTAAAATTTAAAAAAATAAAAAGACAAAAATCTAATTACAATTTATAAAGAATAGAAAACATTATTAACAACAAGCACAAAATCATTTATCTTTTCCGTCACCACCTTTTTCTCTCATGATTTATCACCCAAACATTGAGTTAATTATAAACAGCACAAAAAACAAGACCTTCAAACACGAAAAATAAAGAAAAAAATTCCATTTTGTCAGGTGGATTTAACTTGAACTCCATAACAACACAACAAACAAGGTTCCCATCTCCCCAGAGACTTTAGGCCAAAAGTAATGCATGTGTAATAGAATGCGAGCATCGGCATAGAAATAGTTTAGTTGAGTGCTCAATCAATTTATTGATCCAAACTTCAAATCTGATTCAATTTAAAATACTCCTAATTGGTTATATTAAAATCCCTTCACTTCATCATCTGTGTTTAGAAACGATCGTAATCTAATCTCAATTTTCTCATGTAAATATCCGTTAAGCCTTGCGAAGTAAATATCTTAAAGGTTAACTCACAATAAATTCTACCTTTTTTATTACTTCTACTTGTTTAGAAATCCATTTTCTACCATCCTTTGTAAATACACAATACATGTATATGAAATATTATTTTAATTTTCTGCCTATTGTTTATGAATACAATGAAATGATAAAATAGTTTTCTTTTGCAAGATTTTTGTGCTAAAAATACGATAAGAAATGGGTATTGGTCTTGGATTAGACTAGCGTATTGATGGCGCACTCTAGTTTGTGTTAGTGGAAGCACAGGTTGAAAAGCTAACTGGTGTTTTGTTCCTCTTTCATGTCAATATTGGAAGGAATTTATAACATACGCCCATGGAAATAACATCACGTGATGATAAAAATACCTTTACATTTTAATTTCCATTCAAATTGTTGAGTTTATATTAAAATATTTTGTTTATTTCACATCAACTGTAAAAAAAACAATAAAAAATGTATAAATTTAACCGAGATTTCATTTTCTGTATAAATATCAATACAAATATCAATATAAATTTAATGTATTTTTGTTTACATTTATTAAGTGTTTATTTATCCGTTAGAAAAGAAAATATTTAAAAAATTTACACCTGCGTGCAGTTATTTTAAATAAAATTACTCGTGTTTGTGAGAAGTAATAAAAAATAAAAAGTAATTGAATAGTTTAATAACCCCTAGTGAATTGGTAATATAAGTAGAGGAATGTATAATTGAATTCTCCATCACCTTGCTGGGTGAATCTGACATCATCATCATCATCACCTTTACAACACAATTCACATTTCACAGGTAAGAAATATGCAACGACTAATTAATATTGTAATTAGACATAGTTTACATTTCATCTTACCCCATTTTGGCGGCGCCTATAGTCATGGATCAGGATATAATCCTACGTCGAAGAAGGAAACATGTAAAAGCTTAATTCCACTCAATTCGGCATCCTCAGGAGGCCATCATAGCAGCGGATATGACGTAAGTAAATCTCAAATCCCGTTACTAACAAAAGTCTCGTTCTTGACGAGACTCACATTCAGCCATGATGCTTTTCAGTTGATAGCTGCTGTTTGGGCGCAAATAAAAAAGGAAACAATTTTTCCTTGTGACGAAACCGATATTACGTGGGAAAAAGCGTGCAAATATTATCGAGGACCACACGCGAACAAAATGGCTACTACGGCGGCGCCAACCGCACCGCAAAGTGTTGCAGGTAAGTAAAAAAAAAATGCGACGCGAGCCGATTGCAAATTCAGGTGTGTTTTGGCATTAAAATGGGTTGTGTGTGGGAGTGGTTTATTTGTGCGTGCCATCGCACTGTCCGCGATTTTATTCACTACTTGTGATAAGTTTTTGTAACCGTTCGATGAATGATAGCGAGAACACAAAAGGATTAAAGGCTCAATTCCGTGTAATGACAGTCGTTGATTGTGCGCATAAAGTGGCTCGTTTTATTCTTTTCTTTTCTCATTTTTTCATGTCTTAATTAATCTGTTTTGCTGTAATTTTGCAGTGTTAACACGCATCGAGTTGTGTTTGTTGGATTTTATTATCAAATCCAAATATTCTCTGCTCGAGACCAGATTAGACAAGAAACATCCGGATTTATCATTACAAGATTTCTATTTCCTTATTTTCTTTACGAATTTTTAAATATGAATTTAAATAATTTTAAATTGAATTAAATGATGGATGTATGTTTTAATTTGTTCTAAATTAATTTATTGTCAAATCTTACCATGGTAAAGGCATAAATTCTTGAGAATCTTTAATCGCGCAGTGGTGACATCTGGTGATGGCTTTTGAAACCTGAAATTTGTTTTTCTTTTTATTTTACTTTTAGAGTAAATAGAAATTAAAAATTATTAAATAAGTAATACAAATATAATTATATTTATCATACCTTTTTTTTCTTTATTAGGAACAGAGTCTGGAAAAGGGATTAAGAAACGGAAATCAGATTCAATCGGGTAAGTTTTACTTTTTTTATCTTAATAAATTTTATTATTAAGAGGAGAAAAAATAAATAAATTCCAAGATGTGTGTGTTTACTTAAATTGTGCATTTAACCTAGAAAACCTTGTCTTACATCCGGGTCTTGAGGTTTGAAAAATCTTGCTAATTCCAAGCATTTGTTTGCCATTTCGTTTCTGTAAACAAAAATATAAGTATGGATATCTATTACATTATGTAACGTACAAAATTAGTTGTTGATGTATCAAATGAAGGTGAAAATAATACAAAATGACAACAAACATCAAAATGGCGGAAACACGTTTGCGAGTTTTGAATTCAAATTTTCTACATTTTTATGTGGCAAAAAGACGTTAAAACTATAAAAAATTGTGTTTAATTACTTGAATTTGAGATGTTGATTTGATCTTTGGCATTTGATTTATTACAATGATTTTAATAAAGTTATAAAAATGATTAAAGTTCGTTAATGGTTGAATTTTATGTGGTAGGGAAAGTTGGCAAATATTTTATGTTGTTGAATTTCATAAAATATTCCACGGTTGTTGTTGTTGTTGAAGTTGTACATGGGGTCAAACGGTTATGGCGGTGTGTAAGTGCATTATAAGTGGTTAGAAAGTAATTTAATATTTTAAAATTCATAATTTAAATGAAAAATGAGAAAATTATTAAAATTGTCTAATTTGCTCGCTTATTTGATGCGATTTTAATATGGTAAGTAAATAAAATGGCCGACTGAGATTTTTAAGGCTAAAAATAGGTTATAAATTTTTTTTCTCTTAAAATTATATATTATTTAATAATTTGAAGAAATAATTAGGACAAACTTGGTGAAATTTGCCTCGCATGATGGCGCTATTGATGTAATTACATTGATATACTCCATTTTAACCTAAAATAATACTGTTTTTTGTTTTATTTTGTTCAGTTTGAAAAAATATTTTAATAACTCATAATTTAAATACATTTGTTGAATACTTAGCTAAATTTACTATTTTAAATCAATTATTCATACTTTTAATAGCACCTGAATTGATTTTAAACTTAATTCAAAATAAAATCTCATTTTTGATATTTTTTTTAATTTTTTTTTAAATATATAAATTTGTTATTATTACATATTGTATTTTTTTAGATCTTAGTGTTGGCAAGGTGTATAATAAAAACAAAACAAAATAGTTTATGTCTTGTTATCACAACAATTTAAAAAAAATGTAAAAAATGAAGAAAAAAATTCCCAGTAGAATTAAAATCAATTTTTTTTCTTCATTTTGCTATTTCAAACCCTATCATTTCCGAGCAATGTGTAATAAAATTGAAATAAACAATTCTCCATTATTATTAAATCTTAAAAAAATTACATAGGGGGAAAAGAAAATGATGCATTTACATAACCTTAATAGACCGTGATTTGAGACGTTAAAAAAAAGTGCAATACCGAAAGTTGACGGCAAAGAAAACCCTTGATTAAGGGTTTTGAAAATGAAAGGGTACATTTTGATTAGGACGGAAAGCTAAAGCGCTGTTGCAAATTAGCCATGGCTAGGGTTATGTGCCCGATGAGTTACGAGCTTCACCTTGGCCAACTCGTTCGCTTAAATAGGCCTAATGTTAGCTTTTCTTTATGATATTTTCAAAAGAGTGAGTTGCGAGTGTATTCACCTTTTACTTTCTGCCACTGACCAATCAAGTTAATGAGTTAATTTGTTTTTGTGTGTGCAAAAGGTGGAGGAATTTTCGAAATGTATGTTTTAACTGTTGGCGCTAGGCAAAAAGGCTTAATCTGATGCCTGGTTGCCTAGGTGACTAATGAGAGGTTAAAAAGGTGAGAAAATGCTTGTTTTTTTTATATCTGATTAATTTTTCTTCTTTTTTTGAATTATTTATGATGAATAAATCTTTTTATTGTGTATGTGTTTTTTTTTTGTTATATTATTTATTTATTTATTTATATATATTTTGTGTTTAGCTCCACCCATTGAGTGTTGTTGTAAATGTGATGTTTATATTGTGGACAAAGATGAGTTTTAGTTGCTTAGCGACTCTTGTTATTTTTTTTTTTTTTATTTTTTATTATTTATTATTATTTTTATTATTTTTTCGGAGGAATTTTATTGTGTGGATTTTAATGGGTTTTAGTTCTGGTGTATTTAAATCATCGTGTGTGGTCATTACGGGGCGGAATACATATTTTTTTTAATTTTAATTTTTTAATTTTTAAAGGTTTATGTTTTTTATTTTTTGTCTAATTTGTTGTGGAATTTGTTGTGTGAGATTTTTTTTTTAAGCTTTGAAAAGTGGATTTTGATAGGTTTTCCACTTTTCAAGTAAATTTTCAAGGATTAGTATTCAGTGAAGATTTTTTAAAAAAATTATTACAGAAAAAAAAGTTAATAAATGACATTGAAGAGAATTACTAGTTAGAAAATAAGTGATTTTTATGTTTAATATGTGCGAGTAATGGTGGAGGGTTATGTTGGGGGAGACGAGTTTTGTTTTCATTATTAATAAAAATGAAATAAAAAACTAAAAATAGATTTTAATTGAAATGTTTTTTTAAAAAAATAAACGTAAAATAACATTTTAAAACTGATTTACATTAAAGGGAATTTGTAAATTTATAAATTATAAATTCAAATTCCCAATTTTGAATTTGAAATTAACTATTCGTTTCCTCTATAAAATTCAAGTGAATAAAATGAAAATAATGTGGGAAAGAAACGGAAAAAATTCTCCTTTCAATTTGATTTTCGACTAAAAGATGCGAATATAGATCGAAAGCAATCAGCCTAAATCGACTCGAAACGGAAGTGAATTGAGGATGATAGCAATTTAAGCTAATTGGATATATATATATATATAAAACTCTCAGTTAAATATAAAATAAAAGGGAAAAAATATTGAAAATTTAAGGAAAAAAATATACATGTTAATAAAATAAAAATAAAATAAAAATAAAATATGAGTACTTACCATGGAGAAGAGCGAGTTAATTCCAACTGACGTGCTGCCTCGTTAACTTGTTGTGATGTCATCGAAATGCCGATTGGGGGAGTAGCCGAGGGCAGCCAACCCTGCCGCCTTCCTCCGGCGCATGCCTAATAACAAGAGCGCTCCCCCTCTGGCTGTATGTGTGTGTGCTTTGCAAGCATTGGTGCTTGTTGATTCCGAGCTGCTGAGGTGGCCGCCAACTGCTCTGGCTTGGAAGGTGCGCACAGGTGTTTGCGAGCTACCGTTTTCGTTTACCGTCAACAACTTGCAGCTCCAATTCATCATTATTTACCAATTTTCTTTTCTTTTTTTTATTTCTCTTATTTATTTGAGTGTTGGGTTTGTTAAATTTAATTGGTTGTTAAAAAATTGTCAGTTAAAAGCCACGTGTTGTGTCGAGTGATTAGTGTGTTGGATGTTGTTGTGCACACCTGGAAAAAAGAGAAGGCAACACCTGGTGGGAAATCGAGTTCAGTCAGTGGCTTTTGTGTTGTGCGTGAGATGTCGTACGAGTGATCGGGTGAGAAATGTACGCCTACGCACCCGGTCCACCACATTACACTCCACCAACTAGTTACCTCCCACCAAACTTACCCCCCGGTGCAACTACTCAGGTGCCACTTTCGCCACATGCAAGGAGGAGGCGATTCACGTGAGTATTGAATTTATTGTTTATTTATTTTGAAAAAATAATTTTCTAATTTTATTCCATGGGTTGTTGTTGTTGATTTAAATGGCTACCAGTGCAAAGGGTTGCTGTTGATTGTGCTAATTGAATTGAATTGTGACCTCATTGCATGAATTATGTACATGTTGCGGTTCAAACATGAACCAATTATTCAATTTAATCAATTATTCTTTTTTTTCCTTAATATTAATATATAAATGATATATATTTTCCTTTAGTAATTGATTTTTTAAATTGAATATTGCGATTGAGATGTTTATGACAGAAGGAATGGAAATAAAGAATTTTTTTATAGGTGAAAAATGTAGAAATTAAAGTTTTTAAAAGACCATTTTTTCCTTAAAGGTGTCTGATATACGTGCTTGTGTATAATTAGTGATTGCTATCCCTATAATTAGTGGCTCTTTGGGCCTGATAGTTTCCATGAATTCCCTGCTCTCTGATTTATGGCTACTTTTCAATGAGCTCTATGGGCCTGGCTCTGTGCACTTTTCGACTCGATAACTGTGGGAAAATAATCATTCAATCTATTTACAGCACTGGTTTGCAGGTGTTTTTACTATAGAAAAAACTAACTTAGGTTGTTTAATTTTTATTAATTAAAATAAATTTAAAAAGGAAAAAAAAAAATAAAAAAATTTGATAGTTTGGGTCGGGTATTTTGGGTTTAATCACGATCTGACATAAAAGTTAACTTTTTAATTGCATTTCTAACCTGATTTTACCTATAGATTGATGGCCTGTAACAAGTAGTGATTTTTACTCGGGTGTTTTATGCATTTTAATGAGTTTTTTTTAATTTTTTTTTCTGGCGTTGGGGTTAAATAAATTTTTGAGAAAATAAAAGTGATGTGAAATTAAAGGGGTGTGTAATGATGCGAATTTGTAATATTATTTACGGGAAATCCGGGATGGTGATCATTTTTCTTTTGTTGTTGACTGACGTTTGGCCAAAGTGGTTTTTCGTAGTGTTTTATTCGGTAATAGACCCCGATGGGAAAAAAATTTCACCCTTGAGCTGACTTGTTGCGGTGCATTTTTAAAAAATATTTTTGCATCTTTTCACCATATTTTTTTTCCCAAGTTGAAAAATTTAAATTGTGGGATAAAATTGTGATCGATTTATGATATAACTAAATTTAAATAAAAGTGTGAGTTGTTTATATAATTTATTGTTGTGTTATGCCTATTTAAATGTAAAAATTGGTAGATGAATGGGAAACGGAAATGGGTGTTACGAGCTCATTGGATATGCATGAAACTTTATTTTTGTATTTGTTTATAAGAAAAGAGGAGAGAAAAATGTGGTTTCCGTTTGGGATGAGCTGAAGGGCAGTTGTCTGCTTAACGAGCTAATGTTGATGATATCTGGTTGAGTTGTCAAGAAAAGACGAAACGGATTAGATTAACACAAAAACAAACAACAGATGTGGCATAGAATTAGATTTATATTTTATTTTTATATTTTTTCAAGAGATAAAGATCGGAGAAAATGTTGATGAATTTTTTAAAGCTTATTTTGAATGGGAGATGGAAGAATGTTGTCTTTGTGCGGTGCAAGTGGAATGTTTGCCAAGTCTATTACCATGATGACTCCATATGTCATGTCACTGGACGTTAGTACCTGGTTCACACAGTCCCCACTTTTCTTTCCCAACCCATTGCAAAATGCAGGAGGAAATGGACTTTTTTTTTTTAAACTGCAACTTGAATTTAAGGGGAAAAAGAATGGGAACGAATGAAAGAAAGAAATATAATGTTTTATTTCTTTTATTTTAATGATTTAATGAAGTTGGGGTTGTTTTTTTTAGTTTTAAATTATGGGTTTTGAGAAAATTAAATGTTTAGTTGATTTAAAAAGAAATTTAAAATTAAGCCATTTTTTTGATGAAATTTCGGTTAAAGATGGCGAATTTGAAGATAGCAATTTGTATACAAGTTGTGTAAAGTCATTTTGTTTAGTTAGTGACGCAAAATGGCGACTGAACAACAATAATAATAATAATAAAAACGCGCAAGTTGGAGCGTTATTAGATATTTTTACAAGAAATGTTGAGATATGATTGTCAGGTTTGTGAAACAGTGAAATTAGAATTGAAAGTCACGTGTTTGCTAACACGTTTATTGTTTTTATTTGTTGGAATGCTTTTTCAATGAGTTTTGTCGCGTAGTCAGTCACGTTTTTTCACCCTAGATTTTTCGACTTTGTTGCAATTGTCTATTAGATTTAACTTGCAACACAAACAGTGGATATTTTTCGAGAAAAGAGTAATAATATTGTATAAATAATTGAGATTCGTGTTTAGGAACAATTGCTAGCAGAACACGCAGAAAAATATGATTTAATGCAATAACTATTAGTTGCTACTGTGATGGCATATTCACAATTGATTTTACCAACTCAAATTTATTTCTATCAAATTTGAAAGAAAAATTTCAATTTTAATCTATTTTTTTCATGCAAATTGAAAGAGTAAAGTGCAGAAGCCATTAAGAGCATTA
>JAQFZN010000521.1:0-28016 GCA_034687075.1 Geophilus carpophagus
TTTTTTCTTCTAGAAAATTTAACAATGGAGTCACACAATTTCAGGAACATTATTTTCCAGAACATAAATGTTCTAGATAAACTTTATAATAATATTCTGTCATAATACTTTTAAATCAACCACAACAATTCGGTATTGTATCCTGCCCAACCCATAGATGTCGCATCTCTTATATTTCTCAGAATTATTACAAATTATCTTACTTACCTTGAAACACTAAAGATTATAATAAATTAATCAACATTTTATGAGTTTGTGATGACAGTAACTGAGTGCATGCTGCATATCTCAACAATATATGGCTTAACGTCATACCTGATGTGGATTACTACAAAAAGACTACTTTTGGCTCAATACATGATATCTCATTTACTACTCACGTGCTGGCGCTAGTATTCAGGGACTAAATGACACTGAAATTTCAAAGTGGAAACTTTTTTTAAACATTCCTTTTATTTTTTTCCACCACAAATCCACAAAATTGTAAGGTGTGTCAAAAGTTTAGGTAAAATGATTTTTTTTAAATATCTTTTTAGCTACGAAGTCAAATGATTTGTAACTTGGTATGATTGAACAATACACATTGTTTTATCACTGTAAAAATTTATAGGTAATTATGTTAAACCTATTTTGAAATAATGACATTTTTTTAAATTCTATACAAAATGGCTGTTTCAAAAGTTTAGGTAATTTTCATAAATTTATCTTAAATTTTTAAATTTTATTATAACGAATTTGTTTGTTATAGCACAGTAAAATTTTATTATAACAAATTTGTTTGCAATAATGAAATTTCATTATAATAAATTTATTTGTAATAGTGAAATAAATTTTAAAAAATCAGATTTTTAGCATTTTATTAGTAACAAATAATTTTCTTTTTAATATTAGTAAAAATAATTTTCTTTTTAATATTAGTAAAAATAATTTTAATGTCAATATTAGCATCACAAATAATTTCCATGTCAACATTAGTATCACAAATAATATCAGGTATATTCATCAGTAATTTTAGATTGTTTTACTCTATTAGTAAAAGCTTTAGTTATAATATGATTTTGAATATCTAGAAGTGAATTAATAATTTTTTCTGAAACAATTGTCTTTTTTGAGTACATAAAATTTTTCAACTGTTCAATGTATTCCAATGCAATAGGAAGCGAAATAATTGGCTTGGGTTCAATATTTTCATCCTCATCAATCTCATTTTCTTCATTATTATTTCTATTTTAAATGCTTCCACATATTTCTTCTTCATTCATTTGATCAGTGCATTCTACATTGTTGTTTACATTAATGTAGTCATCTATTAAGCCTTCAGAAACTTCCATTTGGTTCCAAAACATCTTAAACTCTTGTTAAGAACTTTCAAAATTATTGTCAAGAATTTCATCATCATTTTCCATCATAAAACCAGCTTTTTTGAAACAATTTCTGACGCAATCTGTTGAGACAGAATTCCATGCAAAAACAATCATATCAATTGCTGCTTTCACATCTATTTTTATCTCAAGCTTGTGATCCATGTTGAAAATCAAGCATTGGACTAATTGTTTATGATAGGTACATTTTGCCTTGATTCAAAGGTTGAATAACTGACGTGGCATTAGGAGGTAAAAAAAGCAGTCTTACATTAGTTAACGAACTTGTCAGCACATGGGCAGAGCAATTATCAAGTAACATTAATATTTTTTATTACTTTTTTTTCATTGAAGCATTTAATTTTAAGAGCTAATCATTGAATAACTTGGTTGTCATCTATGCCTTCAAATTGTTCTCATAGTCAATAGGTAGTGAACATAAACCTTTCAAGCATCTTGGATTTTTTGACCTACCTATGATTAGTAAGCAAAGTTTTTCTGTTCCATCCATATTCACACAAAATAGTACAGATCATCTTTCTTTGCTCAGTTTTCCACCTTTGCATGGCTGATTTTTTAATGTCAAAGTTCTGCTGGGTAACAAACAATAAAATAAAGCTGATTCATTCATACTAAATATGTCTGCTGGTTTGTAACTCTCAACGATGCTTTTTTGTCATTGCAACCAGTCATTAATTGGCTCTAAATCCACAAATGCAGACTCCCCCAATAATAATTCGCTGCAGATTTCATGTCTGCTTTTAAATCAATGCAACTAACTAGAGCTGGCTTTGAAGTTGACACATCCCAAATCATCAGCAAATTTTTTAGCTTATTATTGCACCATCAGGTGGGCTGATAGGAATATTTTTGTTCCTGGTTTCAGTTAAACAAATTATTACTGCTTTTTCTACATCTTCAAAGTTGGCTTTTCATAATTTTTTAGCAGAGATCTTACCATTGTTGTCATAATACTTTGCAGTTAATTTGGCACGCTGTTTCAAGATTGTTAAAAGTGAACTACGTGGGATTTTTAATTTAGTTGCAACTTTGGATTTCTGCTCACCTTTCTCAATCAATTCGATAATTTCTATTTTCTTTTCTAGTGTGAGACATGTCCGTTGTACTTTACATTTAGGCTAAAAAGATCAAATTCTTATAATTTGTATTAAAAATATTGAGTTATATGTACAAGGATTGTTGCCAGCCATTATTTATAAAAACAAAAGTTTACAACAGGAAGTGCGCACTTTAACAAATAAAATCTAACTTCCAGAAGAATATTTTGTTTGCAATAGTGAAAGTTTGTTATAACGAAATTCATTATAATGAAATTTTTTAACATGCATTGAATAGGGTGACCAATCAAAAAAAAATTTAGTTCATAATATTGAGGAATTCGTTATAATGAAATTTGTTATAACGATGTTTGACCTGTAATTGCTTATAAACTTTTACAGTGATATAGCAATCTATATTGTTTAATCATACTAAGTTACAAATCATTTGACTTTATAGTTAAAAAGATATTTAAAAAAATAATTTTACCTAAACTTTTGACACACCCCTTAATCTCAGAAATAATCATCAACATTATAATTAAAAAATTATTGCATTTCTGTAAATCTACAAGTTGAGCATAAATTAAAGTTTTGGTTTGACTTTTTTTTAATTAGGAGATATAAATGCAGAAACTAAAGTAAAGAGATAAAATTTTATTTAAAAAATTTCTTTTTATTTTGTAATACATTTTCACTGCACTAGATGGTGACACAAGAAAGTTTCTCTTCGAGGTGCCCTCTCATGCAGTCATCAAAACAGTTTTTATTTGGCTCACAAGATGGGGCTGATGTTTAGTGCTCAAACAAATGCGTTATAGAAAAAAATACAATTGTCTCTATTCTAATCATATTTCACAAAGTTTTTCAGAAAATTTTCCAAAAAAATTTTATATAGTTATCACAATGTTATCACAGTAACACTTAGAGTTATCTCTTCTTGCAATTTAAAGAACAGAAAATACATTAGAAAAATATCAACCAAATCAACATAAATCAAATACTTTTATGCATTTATTTCGTAAATAGAATTCTAAATATCTTATTCACACGATAAATGTTTACTTAAGTTCAGACTTGTGATGAACAATTCCAACTTATGGCTCACTAGTCAAACAACACTTAATCCTCTGCCTAAAGCGAGCACGTGCAAAGCTCTGCTTAATGCACATCTCCATCAGAATAATCTTTTTTGTATAGGTCAGAACAAAGTGACTTGTTGCTTATTCAAATCTACTGTTTCTTCAATTCTTCGCGAAAATGAAGTTAAAGTTCATTTATTACAAAGAAACTAAATATTCTAATATTACTACTTATAAATTCACTCATGAGAAAAATAACTGTTTTAGTAAACAATCTATTAATCTTATCTTATCCATATGTAAGTGCCCAATGAAAAGCATATAAAACTCCATATTCATTCTTTTTATATTATTAGTTTTTAAACTTTCTAGCAAACAAAAATGTTCATTCAATTTTATTTTACTTTTTTATCAACTTTGAGATAGTATAAAAGTTATCCGAAAGGTGAATCATTTTATTTTGAGTTCTCTCTCAGCACTCTCATTTTCTCTCTCTCTCTCTACAAGGGGAAGTAAAATGGGGAGAAAGGCCAGGCAGGCAGACAGAATAGGAGTGTGTTTGCTTCATTTGGCGTTTGGCGGCGCCCAACGACCTCCATAAAAAGGACGAGCTTCATGTGAGACTCAGTCGACGTTTATTGCGACACTTGTTTGCTCGCCTGTCACTAAATATTTGCTCGGTTCTTGGCCATGTGCCTCACGCCACCTGCCAATTGATGGTCACGTGACCTAAGGAGTGGAGCCAACAACCAATAGGGATTTTTACGCATGTTTAGAAGGAAACAAGATTTCTATTTATCCATTGTAAGAACTGTCTTAGGCGTCGCAAGAATTTTGCCTTTTCTCGTAAGAACTTGGCACGTTGTAGATTTTAAATGGAAGAAAATTGCTCCGCTGATTAAATTATGGACGTAATTGTTTATTAAATTTGTGAAAAGTAAGAAAATTGTTTATCTGTAAGTTTATCTTAACGTACAACAATAATGAGTTATTAAAGGCATATTTTATGTAAATTTATGTAAATTCATGATAAGATTGATATTCAAAATATTATATTAATTTAGTTTCCTCACTAACTTTAATTTAGGTTGGTAATTTAGAGAACTCAATCATTCAAATAAAAGACTTTTTAAAATATTAAATATAAATTGTATAGCAAGCTTAAAAAAAAAACATTTGATATATAAAATATTCAAATACCTAATAGCCGTCACTAAGACATTTTTGTACTAAGAAAATTTAGCTTTGTGTAGAATTTGATTGAATTTATTCCAATTACAGTACTCATCTTATTTGATTTTTAAATATTATTGAAATAGTTCTTACAAAATTTTTCAATTCTTTTTTAATTAGAGGAAAGTACGAATTCATCTAAGAATGTACATATTGAATATAATTCCAAATCATAAAAATATGAAAATCTATTATCGTTGATTTCATCTATAAAAATTGCTAAAATTTATTTAATTTAATGTTGTATTTCAAAGAGAACCAAATGTATAAAATTGTTGAAAACCATGTTCGTATATGAGCAGAGTTTTCAATATCCTTTTACTAGTTTATCTAATAGCAAGAACAAACTTGAGAAAGTTTTCCTGTTTTACAGACTATAAAACCAGCACTTAAGAAGGCGTTACCACGTCTGGAACTTCACGCCTTTCCTGCATCCGGACCCTCCTTGACCACTGTTGCAATCTTTCTCAGTCTGAAGGTAAAAAAAGTACTTAAAACAACATCCAATCAAGGTCTTTTAGTATACACTTAACCAGAATCTACCTTGCTTTATCACGCCCACTATATCCTTAATACACTTTTTACAGAAATAATATATTTCTACAATACAAAATTATACTTTGATAGTATGCAATGTATTTTTAAATAACAATTTTGATTATTTTAAATTTTATTCTTATCAAAACAGATTAAACTGCGTAGATAAGTACAGTTTAGTTAAACAATAACTTATTTCCCTAAACAAATTTTTAGATAATAAACCATATTGCATAATATTACATAATCATATATATAATTATTTAATGTTTATTTGTCAATAGTAAAATATGATATGTTATTTCTGTATAATGTAAAGCATTAATTTAAATTGTGTATATTGCTTATAGGTTACTAAGACGTAAATAGAAAAAGTGTGATCACTGTTCGTTATATGTGCAATGATGCAAACAACCCTTGATGCCTACGCGACAAGAGGCGGTTGACGGTCTTTAGTGCGACTGCAGAATGCAGCTATACAGCGGAAGAGTACACAGAAATAAAGAAAGTAGTTCCAAACTGATGGCTAGCATGAGAGGCTGCACACTCGCCTAGCAACTTGGTGAGAGGCTGCAACTCATGGTACAAGGGCCGTTTCGATAAAACATCACGCAGCCTCGTCTTCATATCACATATTTATTTATAGTATAAGGTAAGCTTCAAAAAAATTAACATTAATTTATCATTATTATTATTATAATTATTACATGACATTTTAATCAAATTAATTTATAATAGTAATAACAGAACACTACATTAATGATACAAACAGTTTTTCATTTTTTTTTAAATTAGAAAACAATTGTATACCTACATTAAGCCGATGTGCAGGTGAAATTTTGTTGAGACAAATATTTGAAGCCTGATTGCAAGGTGGTTGTCTTCTAACCACGGTCCACGGTCGTTGGGCTGTGGGGGCGGCAAAAGTGCGGTGCGGCCTCGTGCTGCATCATTATCACAATGACAGGGATAAGCGCACACGGCGACTGTGGCCGTGGGAACAGTCGGCCTGCTTTTAATTTGCCCGCCGTGTCCAATGCAAACTGTCAATTTGAAACGATCTTAGGCCATCGCTAAAACAAAAGCGACTTGGCGCCTGCTTAATGGCGAGGCACGAAGCACTTCTTTTGACCACCCTCACCGGCGCCACGGGACTCGTTCCGGGAAGCTGGCGCGTTTGACTCTAGTCTAATAACAGTGGGCCGAAACCACTAATGACACGAGTTAAACATGGGGTTAAGACAACGTACTTAAAGCGGGATGTAAGCTTTTTTGGCTCGGCACTATGCATGTGATGTTGATCCGGCTCGATATGAGTTGGAAATGTCGTCATATTTGCTGCTGATGCGCGTGAACGAGCAATTCGGTTATTTGTTTATTTATTGTCCTTTACTGGTAATTATTTAAAAATGTACACAAAATATTGGAATTAAGGAAATGGCTACACTTAGGTCTATACTTGTTAGTGTGTATATAGGTCAAACTTGTTTACCTTCGTTTTTAGATTTGGATTTGCTCGGTTAAATTTCGAAATTTGTGATATAACTAGTCTTATGTAAGTTCCTAGTAAATTCTTAGTTGTAAAAAAAAGATTAGTTGATATTTTTTTTATGTATTAACGCGTAGAATACACAGGTAAGTATCACGTGCAATGACATTACGTTTTACTAACATTAAATTAAGTATTAATTTTTTTTACTTTCAGTTTGATAAACAAGATTAAACCAAAATGTACAGTCGGCTTATTTAACTTTAATTTAATAAGATATTTATATGCATACATGTGAAATATAAAAACCAATCAAAAGTTTTCAATGTCAATGCTAAAGAGTATCAATTAACAATAAATTTTTGATACTGTTTAATCACTAAATCAAATGAAATTACTGATTATTAAGCCTTGTACTGCAAAATTTAAGTTGCAGGAATAATTACACATACAAATAACCTTGGTTACTGAATATTTAAATTACTTTATGACGCTCGCATTGAATATACGGCAAATATATTTTATTTATTTACTTGTTATTTATTTTTTAAAGGTTACCGGCGACCATGCATAGTAGTGTCGGACAGACAGTAGCTGCATGCGCTTGTCGGGAAGTGTGCGCAGGATGCCAACAACCAATTGCCGATCGGTACATTCTACGAGTCATGGACGACTCGTGGCATGAGGGGTGTCTCCAGTGTTGCGTGTGCCACGCCCACCTGGCGCACTCGTGTTACGCACGGGAACATAAGCTTTACTGCAAAACCGACTACGACAAGTAAGTCAGAAAACTTGTGGGGGAAAGCCGGGATGAATGGGAGTAGCGTTAATCTGCGTTTAGTGTGTTTTTGATCCGATGCTTTGATAGCAGAGAAGCGAGGGACTAAGGGGAGTCTTTTTGTTGATATTAGATGACCCTAAATGATCCCTTGGCCACAGGCTGTGCGACGAGGAAGGGGAGTTAAACCCCAGCTGTAAAGAACAGTATGGTGTTTGGAATAGAAAATTAGTTCGCAGTCTATGTTATTGTGACTGTTCACTGTTGGATAAATTATATTGATTTTATTTTAATTTTAAGGTATTAGCAGTGATAGAATTGAGATGTTCATTTAAGATATCAGTTGGTATATACATCTCTATTAATATTAATTAAAGCTTATTGGGCATTGCAATTTTGATGAGTTTTAGTAATTGAAACAGACTTATTTACGTTTTGTTTATATTAAAAATATTAAATAACAATTAATTTAACACTAGAGAAAAGTATTGTTTCTCTGAAATTAGAAATTATATTAATTTGGATCCACAATTTTCTAAAATTACAAATTAACTTGATATGTGTTGGTTTATTAAGTTAAAGAGGTGTTTTTATGTGTCAGTTTGAAACATATTTTGTTACAGCAACACTGAAATAAATCTTGGATAAATTTTAAGCTATGCAAAATAGTCAATAATTAAAGCTAGCAGTCACTAGAAATCTGATATGTGTGAAACAAGAATTTATAATATTTATCACATGATCAAAATTGGAGAGTTATTTGAGTTTGTCTGTGTAAACTCAATTGAATTTTACTATATTTTTATGATAAAAGCAGATCTAAAAAACTCTTTATTTATATCTTAATATTTTATTGCATTTTAAATCAAACTCCATTTTGAAAAATTTGAAATTATGAAAACTTCCGGTTTAGCAAATGGGCATCTGCTCATGCCCTCTGTTGGATAATTGCCAAGCATTAAAGCAGTCATTACTACAAGCTTGACCTGATAGTGTTGAAATCACAAGTTACCTTCATTTAAATTTTTTATTTTATTGTTTTTCTTTAATATTTTTTACGTACATAAAGCGACACATGAAGTTACAGCTGCATTCAAAAAGATGTTTTATTTTATAGTTGGGTTTTATACTTACATTTTGAGGGTTTAAGCATCAATTTAATTTAGACCATTTTCAAAATCTCTTACATCTACCACATTACAACATTTTTAACATTAACTTTAAATGATCTTTGCTTAAAAAATACTGCAACATAGAATATCATTAAAAATTTTAAATCGAAAAAAATATACGGTATAACTACATATCATTTGCACTTGCACTTATTACAGACTGAACGTAAATTATAATGCACAATTTTCATTATTTTTCTTAAAATTTTTATTTTTTATTTAAATAAAAACACATTCAAATCAAAAGATACCTTTACTGCCATTATGTATTATTTTTACTACCTTAGCCTAATCATCTGACAGCAAAGCATAAAATTAATTTAAATAACACATTCTATCGTATCTTATTTTGCTGAAAACAGCTTGAAATGCTTTATTTATAATTTACTAAAGAATAAGCTAAACCTTAGAATTCAAAAAACGCCCACTGTCAACACCATATTATTAGCTACACCATCCAGACCGTAAAATAAAGTGTTAAAAAAAGCTAACTTTTTATCAGTTTTCTACTTTAGCCAACACACTCTCGTATGCTGTAACTTAATTTAATTAAGTTTCGTGTAAGTTGAACTTGTATTCGAGTTTAGACGTAGGTAACAGCTGCAGTAGCAGCAAAAGACTAATTCCTCAACTCCTCCCCATTCTCTCTCACCTACTAATCCACATGAGTAGATCGGTGATTGATGATCGCATCAGCTGTGTCAAATGGCTAAGGGTAAGGGGGTGGGGAGACTCGTACAGCGAGGGGATTCCCTTCCTCCAGGAATCTGACATTATTGAGCTGCACAGCACAATATTGGCGCGCGCCCGCTCAAGGCACCCTAGTTATGCCGCGCGCGTTTATATTGATGTATGAAGCATTCTCCCCACGCCCCTCTACCCAATACCATCGACTTTAATTACGAAGTCTCCCTTTTGCTGTCCCCCTCTGCTTCTCATTCTGTCAAAGTGAGTTTACCACCAATTTCACGGACGTTCATGCTAACTTCATGCCGTGTTTTCTTGCAGTCTGTTCGGCGTCAAATGCGCCTCATGTCACGTGCCAATCCCGCCGTCCGAGTTGGTAATGCGGGCAGCCGAGAGGGTTTTCCATTTGGCTTGTTTTGTATGTGTTGTATGCGGACGCCGGCTACAGAAAGGCGAACAATTTGTAGTGCGTGGCGGAGGACAAATCTTCTGCAGAGCAGATTTCGAGAAAGAAATGACAGCACTACAACATAGTCCAAAAAGTGAGTCCAAATATGTATGTGATGTAGATATTTATTATTTTTTTAAACATTAGATTGTTTTGCATTATTTTGACTAAAAATGAAGTAAATTTTTTGTTTTCTGCAAAAAAGAAATTGAATAAATAAATTTAATTTGTAAATACCTTATAAATTATTCTTTTATTTAAGCATTTTAAAATACTGCAATTTGTGATAATGTTTTATTTTTATTAAATTTAGCAATAATACTCCATTTTTAATCATATTACCCATTTTTGGTTTAATTTTTGAAGTTGATGGTACAATAAATGATGATGTTGTTGTGATCCTAAAGCTGATATAACGAGTCAGTGCACGCCCCCAGTCAGAGTACAATGCGTGCTAAATTTTCAATTTGAAATTGCATTATTGGATTATTAAAAGTATTTCCGTAAGTTAAATATAGATACTGAAATATAAGGTGGTTTTCTATTTTTAAACTATAGAAAAGCAAAATCGCAAATCTCTGCAAAGACTGAGGGAGTTAAGATGAAATTTGTCTACAACTACCATCGATTTTGTTAAGTAACAATTTTCTTTGGTATTTATTTCAACTAACTAAAATTATTTAAGAATACGAAATGTATGGTTTCATATATACTGTGAATCGGATTGAACATGTGATTACGGTATATACTTTAATATTAATATTATTGCTGTGGATTAGAATATCAATTTATTATATAATCGAAAAGAGATAAATGATTTTTATTTATAGGTGACGGTAGCGGGGATGATGGAGGTACTTTGCATACTGGTAAACATTGCAAAGGTGATGGGAGACGAGGCCCAAAACGCCCTCGCACAATTCTCACGACACAGCAACGGCGAGCATTCAAGGCTTCCTTTGAAATAAGTTCTAAGCCTTGTAGAAAGGTAAATATAAGAAGATAAATTGTGTTCATTTATACTGCTTAAAGTTTTATTTAAATATAAAATATAAAAAACGTTTTATAGTCTTTGTAGAGAATAAAAAATTGTTTTTTGTGTAAAAGGCTCACTTGATTGGAAAATGCCAAATAGGTTTAAGTCTGTATAGAAAACACGATATAAAATGCAATCGACTCAGATACGGATTTTTAAAACGGATTTTCCTATTAAGGTGTTTTTATATTTAAATCTTTAGGCATTATTGAGCTGATTAATTTTGTTGAATGTTTGGGGTAATACAGGTTTCTGTTTTTGTTTTCTTATCAGTAAGTGTAGTATCTCTTCGTAGTAATTGAATTGCAAAGACTAATTTAGAACGTGATTGATTACTCTTAAAATGACTTTCAATTTCTCGTTTTATTTTTTTTTCATCATCCTCTATTGAAAAAAATTGCTATTTTTTTATTTATTTAATAACGCAAACACTGGGTTAGTTGCCACAAGTAAACAGCTGTTTATGTTGCTTAATTTTTTTAATCGACATCTGTTTTCACAAATGGCGCATTGTATTCACAGATTCAAAATGGTTGTACGTGTAAGAAACGATGTTCTTTTGTATTTTTAAGCAGAATTTAAAAATGCTTATGTCGTTATATGTGCATAAATATATACGAAAACTTAATTTTTTCTTGCTTTGTAGATGTTAATTGACAAAATGAAGCAACAAAATTACCACATGAAGCTATAATTGCAAAAACTGATAAAATAAATCAATTTATATGATCCTTATAATGGTATCAAAAATGTAAAGAAATTTTTATCATTTCCATATAAAGCTTTAAAAAAAATATATTTATAGAAATTCTAAAGCTTAAGCTGAAGTATGTTATGATATGTATTAATATCTGCCAAGAAATTTGTTGTTTATATGTGATGTTTCCTTTTCTTTAGGTTCGAGAATCTCTTGCCAAAGAAACGGGTCTAAGCGTGAGAATAGTGCAAGTGTGGTTCCAGAATCAGCGAGCCAAAGTATGTATTCATTATATATTGCTCATATTTCTGCATCATTGTTGTGTTTGATTTTTCTAATCTGCTTATCTAAAATTAGTTTAAAGAGTAAAAATAATTATAGGAAAGCTACACGTTGTATATATTACAATATTTGAATACTGCCGTGAGTGAAGCTAACATTTGAATGTATTGCACAAATAAGTAAGATTCCAACGCTTTAATATTCTAATTAGGCAATTTACAAATAGACTTGTGCAGGTTAATAAAGCTGAAATTCATGTTGAAGTGAATGATATAAATTTTACTAATAAAAATAAGAGTTAAAAAAAATCTACTTTATTTAAATTATTTAGATTTACAGCAGTTCATTTGCATTGATGATTTGAAAAGGATTTATAATAAAACTATGGCATATTTGAATAATGACATTATGCAAAAGGGGGAGTGTATGGAATTAAAATTACAAGATGGTCATTGTCTGGAATTATGCTTCCTGTTTTTATTTTTACTACCTTATTAAGAATGTAGAAATTTGCATTTTCTTTTTTTAGCATGTGTGAATGTTTGTGTATTAGGAGTAAGCCTATTCGTGCGATTGAAAATATATTTATAAACACAAAATACTGTTATAAATTGCTGCTCTATAATTTAATACGTATTAACGATTAGGCTTATTCAATGATGAAAACAATTTTACTCATTGACCCACATTTACGTTTTTCGTTTATTGGTGGCATCTCAGATGAAGAAATTGCAGAAAAAACAAAATCAAGAAAATAACGGCCGCACGTCGGATGAAACAAGAGCATCCACTCCACACCGAGGAAAAAATAAAAAAATTAAACAAGAAGCAGTTCTTAGTAAATAACTGATCATATTCTTAAATAACAAATTGTAATATAAATTTTTTATTTAATAGGTCCCTATTCATCTCTAACACCACCACATTTACATGAAAGTAGTACAGACTCAGCAGATTACTCAGTCTCCGGTTTGACAGGAGAAGTTTACTCTGAACAAGGTAAATAAAAATTATACTTTTATTAATTAATGCGTTGTGGATAAAATTATTGCAAATCTGTATCAAAATAAGTCAGAAGTTGAAAATTACTTATCTTGTGGAGAAAATCTTTAAAAAATAATTGTATGCGGGCTCTAAAGCTTAGTTGAGATCTCAGTAAGAACACACGCCATGATAAACATGAAAATACTAAGTCTCTTTAGCCATGTAATTAAAAATCGCATTTATTTTAATTACAAATCAGTATTTGGGGTATTGTTTAGTTCCTGCATTATAAAGTCACTGGAATTTACATTTAATAGATGAAACCAGGAAATGTAATTTTTTATTTAATCGTTTTTTTTTTCATTTTGTTTATGTGCGTGAATATCTCACATTAGTGTAGTAATTGAGCCTGTTTTGCAAGGAAGGCAACCATTTTAGTCTTGTTTTTTTAATTCTTTGAAAATTAATGATGCATGCAAAATTGAGATGATTTTAATCTTTATTTCTAATTACGCAGTTAGTGCTTTTTTGTATATAAAGGATATTTTCTAGAAAATTATAAAATTATTTATACATTGCACATGCTCAAGTATTTTATTTTTATCTTTCCTGTTTGTAGCAATGCAAAATTGAAAAACTACTAATTAAATAATTGTGAAAAATAAGTCCATACATAATATTTGAATAGGGGCATAAAAATTGTCATGAATTAAAAAGACATTGAGATAAACAGGAAATTTGATAATTCAACTCTTTTTCCCTAGCAACGCCGCACTTATTTCCTCCCCGTGACGACGTGACAGCACCGATGGACTCGGCGGCTTTTTACGGAAAAAATGACGGCGGGGGCAACGGGAATCTAGACGCTTTAGAAGATGTTCTCATTGGTTCCTCACCAGTTCCGCCTCTTCCTGCACCGACCAATCCACTGTTCGTGGCTCCGGAATCGCAAGCCAATCCTATTGACCGACTCTATTCTATGCACAGCTCCTATTTTAATTCATCAGATTGTGATTGCGCAGGCGCGACAGATACCTAGGATCTTTGGGTTTTAGTCGGAGCTGATTTCATGCTTTCTGTCATTTCCACGTCATGGCATTTGGAGGAACTATTCTCTTCCTCCCCCTCCCTCCCCTTGTGTGATCCTTTGACTCGGCAACCGAGAAGTGCAGCTGTTTTATGGGGGCAGGGAACGGAGGAAGGGAGGAGGGGAGTTTGAGGCTGCACGTGGCCGGGTAATTAAATCGGGAATATGGCGAGGATTAGCTCGCGCAGGTATAAGCGGCCCTAAGTCTACAGGATTTTGACTTGGATCCTGGTTTATTATCGATCACAACATCATCCTATTTGCAGGATATTAGAATTGATGTGTAGAGATAAAAAAAAATAATTTTTTTTTGAAAAGGAAAAAAATGAATTGAAATAAATTTTAATATGTACATGAAATTGTGTTTGGTGTTATGTTTATTTTCTTTACTTTTTGAAAGTTTTTACCCAAAAGTGTGAAGGTCTATGGGAACTCGCCGGGGTGCATGAGTGTGTGTGGGTATATGAGTAAATTGTAATTCAATAGCAAGCGTTGAAAAGTTAAGGTATACTGTTGAAATGAAGTGTCGTCAAAGTCAATTCAAAACACACACTCCTTCCCAACAGCAGTGTGCGCGTGTCGACAATCTTAGTCGCCAAGTTATGTGTTAAAAAAACATGTACTTCTAATATTCCTTAGAGAACGGAAATGGTTATCGGCAATAACGTTAAGTGAGGTTTAGGGAGAAAGATGAGAGGGACCCCTTTAAAATCAATGAAAATTGAAATATTTTTTTAAAACTCAGTAGGTTATTCCAATTACAGGGGATTGTATTAAAGAAATATGAGTCACAAATTGAAGAAATGTTTTTAGTAGTTGGAAAGAATGATGATGAAGCTCGTATTCAAAATCTTAAGATAGGATTACAAGTACTATTAACAACTAGTAAAAAGATCTCTTATGTCAAGTACTAAGTCGAATAGATTAAATACTTCAATGCTCTATGATTATTTCTCAAAATTAATGTGATATCATTGCAATTGTAAACATGAAAATTCTTTGTTTTGGTTCGAAACTCATTTTTGTTCATCATAAACACTTCAAACACGCAATAAGTTATGTGATATAGATATTCGGCTTTTGAGTTTAGAACTTTTGTGTATAAACCCAAATTAATATTTTCTTTCACTTTAATTCTTTAAAGTTAAACTTTATTTTAATGAATTTTAATCAGAACAAAGCCACATGTTTTTATCAAAGACAAAACGGAATTGCTTAAAAATGAATTCTTGATGGGCTTAAATTAAAATAAATATGTCTTAAAAAATGCATATTTGATAACTTGAACTTGCATTAAAATCCGCATCTTAACATTTAAGAACATTTTTTTATTTCTTTTACGATGTTTTTGTGCATTTTCAAACTCAACTTGGCTGCTATCTGCCTAGTCTTGTTTCTATATGTGCATAATCAAACGACCGAACCGTTTCCGCTGTGCGTTGTTTTCAACCCGTCCAGGAAAGACGCAAATCTCTGGGAAGCGGGTGCGCACTGCCGACAGATTTCCTCTCCACGCGGGGAGTCTTTTCCTCGGCAGGGATTCCGTAGTCTTCCCTAGGGGATTAAAGTTGGCCCGGGTGATGGCAAGCTTGTCTCCATCGGTGGTCGACAGGATGGGGAGGGGGGAATTATACGGTGCGCACGTGCAACGATTGGGCGCACGTGGCAAGCGCCTTGTCGGCGTGGCCATTGTCCCGCCCTTCGGTGAATCAGAGCATGCGCCACTTGGCGCCGTGTGAAACACTGCCTCGTTTCCATGACAATAGAAGGCGCGCACAGGATTCTTCGCAACAGGCGGTGTCACTGCCCATGATACCTCCACCCCCTCTCTTCCATTTGCAACCCTCCTCTTCCCTTGTGAAGCACCAGAGGGTGGGTGAAGAGTGTTTGCCTTGAACGGGCGCACGTGTGCCCTTTATCTCATTGCCTGGCAACGATACTCTAATGAAATGCGAAATTAATTTGTGCGGTAAATTTAATATTGCTGGGAGAGGGATAACGGATTGAGTTCACAGCGTTTTTATGTGACTTGGTCTGGATCGATATGGATAAAGAGATATTTTTAGCTTTTCAGTTTGTTTGTTTTTTTTCTTTCACCTTGTGAAAAGTTAAGTTTATTACCTCCTGCTTGATATGTTAAATTATTATTAAAACTATTTTTAAATGTTAGTTTTATCGTACAGTTCCTATTGCCATATATCGTTCGTATGGGCAGTTCCGGATTTGATATTAAGAAACTCGTAGTGGGAGTTCACTAGTTGCAAGTCAAGGTTTCTCCAACATCAAAAAGAATCCCAAAATCTGACTTAAATTTTTGTATTTTAAAAAATATTTTATATCTAGTGCTTATCTCACTGAATGTGACTCATATCAGCTGAACTGTAAATAACAAACTTTGACAAGTTGAAGTGTAAATGCCATTTGCACATTGTTTATGCTTTTCAATCACATTGCATATTACAGTATATGATTTTGGTTTTAAAATTGTACATTGTCACTTTAAGGATTTAACAAAAAGAGCAGAATGCAAAGGGGTAGAGCGGTCTATTTATCATCTGATAGGGATGACGATGTTCATTCCCATCATTGATCTTGGGGTAGGTAAGGAACTCGTTTTGAAATTCACATGCACATCTATTTATATAGCTGCTGTAAGAAAGAAAAGGAGATGAAATTTTACTATCTTAGATCGATACCTACATATACAAAATATAATGAATGTTTTTGTTCTAAAATATTGCTTTTATCACATAAATAAATTTGCATTTTTAACCTTTATTTGAAAAATCGCATTTTTTATAGGCTATTTATATAATCTTGCACATAAAAATTCTGTGTTAAACAGGTTTATTTATATAAATGCTACTTATTCAAAAGCGGATGTAAACACTTTCTAATCCAGGGGATTAGAAAGTTTGCTTCTTTTTATTTTTTAACATTAAAAGCTTTTTTGGTTGATAACAAGATAACTACCTTCGAGTTTCGACAGCAGCATCTAACGGTTTTATTTTACCACGAAAGAAATTAATGCACCAAAAAATAATTTTCAGGAAAATTCCAAGATGCAGTGTTGTTAGCTTGAAGATAAAACCAATTCGTATTGTACTTACATTCGGAACTCAAAACCGTAGAAAACTTCTGTTATTTATTGATTCTTATTACTGTAGATACGTGAAGGAATTACACTTATTTTATTAATGTTTAAATTTAATTTAGCTGTGTATGGTATTTGTTCAATAATAAAAAAATAATTTATGTTTTTACAGTAATGTTACATCAATATAGATTTGACGCATTCATTGCACATATTGCTTAACATCAGTCAAACTTGGCTTAAGAACGACAATCATCTCTATTTCAAGATAAGCAAATGACTCCTGCGAATAGGAACATTACATTTATAAGTAAGCTTTACTATCAAGATTTAAATGTTACAATTTAAAGGTAATGGTTACACACATATCTCTGTGCTTATATGTACACTTGTGATGTACATATATAAGTTCAAATTGAACTTACCTATAAATGTTTTTCTATTAATGTGAAGATATAAAAACAATTTTTAAATTTATTCTTGCTATGTAAACATTAAGCCCAGCAGGAATATTCAACAATTCATTTAATCGATATTTTTATTTCATTTATCATTTTCAAAACATCTTCACACACATGTAAATAATACTGAATCTACTGCATAAACCAGGCGGAAATTAGCGGGGTAGGTGACCACACTATATTCACTTTAGGCCTCTTCTCCCCAAATCTAAAGTTCAGCATCAGAAGAGCGATCGATGAGTACGTGCGTTCCAGACGCCCTTAGCAACGGACCTGGTTGCCAAGCAATTGTTTGATGTCGCCCTCGGCTTGGGCGCGCTATCGATAATGAGAAATTTATTATATACCTAAGAAGATGCTTTACACTTGAATCCCGGAAGTTTAGTCCAGAGGCGAGGAGGATGGTGTCTGATGCAAGGACCGATTCATTGGGGAAGGGGACAGCACTGAAGCGCGTAATTGCGCGGATCCACTTTTCCCCACTGGGGTGCATAGCGTGTCTAATGGCGGCCAATCATCGTTCAGCGACCTTTAGGGTAAATTGTAAAGGATCATTTATCAAACACCCATCAGTGTTGTTTATAACTGCTTGTAATGTGTGCCATTGATTAAAACCTGTAAAAAGATGAAAAAATTAAATTACATATTTAAAGTTTGTTTACACCAATGAGTATATTGTATTATAAGCTTAGTGGGATGACTTTTTATAAGATTTGATAAGATTTCTGTGTGAAGTTTTAAAAAAAAGAAGATTTAATTGAAACAGCACCGAGTAAATAAAAATAAAGTGAACTGAAAACTAAAATTCAACAAAAAGATCATTTAGTTTTGTTGCGGTGCTGCGAATCTTCAATTTTTTTTAAGTTTCTAGGTCACAAAATATGAAATAGATGAAATTTAGGTTGATAATAGGCTTTAATTTTACAGACTAACTGTAAAAAATTACTAATGTTAATACATACTTTAAAATTTTTCGAAATTATCTAGGTGCAGCCAGGACAAGGTTAAAAAATAAGCTGCGCATTTGATTTACATTTGAGATCAAAACCTGCTTCTAGTTGAGAAAAACAATTTTTTTATGGTTTAACAAAAACTTCAAACTGATAAACATTACTCTTCAAATGGCTTCACTCAAATTTATAGTTTCAGTCTCATATGTAATCACACTTTGAAAACACGAGTTTGCAAACAATAAAAAAAGAAAATTTGGTCCTTTAAAAACCAGTAGGCGAAATCATTGCTGACATCATTGCAACTGCAACCAAGTGTTTGCCAAGCCCGGGGTTATATTCCGCCTATTGTAATCTGTGCAAAAAATATGACGTCAGTGACCTGAAGTGATTGCTATGCTTGGGTGTGAAGCTTTTCTCCATGCCCATTAGCAAGAGAAACTACCAGTTGTATTTTTTTAATTTCAACAAATGATAAATATAGGCAAAAGCTAACATTTTACATGTTTTTGTAATTAGCAATTTTTATAAACTACTGTACATTTTATGTAAAATGTAGGAAAAAAAATGATGCTCTCATTTAAACCTCCAATAATTATTTAAAATTAATAGCTCTTTAATTCATTAAATTTTTAAGTAGTGAAACGGTCGTGGTTTGTTCAAAAGAATTACAAGTGCCTGGAAGAAAATGGAAGTCAATACTGCTTGTGGCAACAATGTCATTAAATAATTGGCGCCGGCAGTTTTTGTTGGCGTTCCGCAGTGATGTTCTCTAATGTATGGATGAGGTTGGGATGGGGAGCCGCTTATCAGGTCCCCGCAGCTATTTGCTTGTAAATAACGATTCATTTGGAGCATTATTTCGATTAGCATAATTAAATACTATTTTTAATGTTTTGTCATTTAAGACGAGAAAAGACTGTGGTGCTTTTTGTTTGCCTGAATGACAGGTAAATCTTTCAATGACTATAGGGAAACATTATGTGCCTCTTTAATCTTAGAATTTCAATTTCGACTCCGATGTTTTAAGTTAAAATTAATTTCAATTTTAAAGAAAAAATGAGAAGAAGAGGGAAAAAACATGTTATTCATTTGCATATTGTTGCATTTTACCATTGCAGATTGCATTCATCTTGATGCGGGTAATGTTTTTGAAATTTCTGAACAGAATATGGAAGTAAAAAGAAGAAAGTTTGCTAATCAAATTCCAAAATTTTAAAGCTGTGTTTTTATAATTGATTATGCTAGGTTAAGTAACAAAATTATATTTATTAGTTTAAATTTTTTTATGTTTTATATTAATTGAAAGGAATATATATATTTCTAAAAACATATAGCGTTTAAATTAAAAGTATTTAAATAAACGTTATGTGAAGCAAAAAAAATATATAAATGTGTATTGGGGAAGTACACATTTTAGCACTTCACAGGTTCCCCGAAATTGAGTAGACCAACTCTGATGGCGCCCTCTGTTATCACCATATAGAACATTTTAGTCCTATAAAAAGCTAAGTTTCTTCGACCCTTTTTACTTCAAATACAAGTTCTATTAATCTGTTATTGACTATGACAAAGTAGATGCAAATGCTTAAATACTTTAATACTTTATTTCATATCCAAACCGTGTATTATGATAATAAAAGCAAGAACAGACAGAATGCTTATAAATTTATCAAATTAATATATAAATCAGTTCAATATAAAAACAATGATAAACATTTCCAACATTATAAAATATTATTCATTTAATTTTGTAAACTTCCTTTCTTTCCCGTCCACAGCTCTCGTAATTCAACAGTACAGCCCAAATCTCTCAAAGCCGCCTTAGCTTCATCAGAAATTGATGGATGTCGTTCTTGTGCATTACGAACTAATCTCTCTATACCAATATCTAAAAATTTTGGTATAAGATCATGTGACCGAGCAACTAGATTACGGATAGCCAAACATGATTGTTGCTGTAAGAATAAAAAAGAATAAATATATCAAAAATAAATTTATAAAATCAGTATTTTTAAATTTTACCAGCACACCAGCATCCATAGCATGCGCATCCATGATGTGGGCAATTAATGAAGCACCACCAGCTTCTACAATTACGACGGAATGTTGAGGTGCTCTTAAAGCTAACGCAGCTAATGTACCACAAGCTGCTTTACAAACACTCGCTCTTGTAATATGTTTTTGAGTGCAAGAAATTATTAATTGTGCCCCTCTTTCTTTAACAATTTCTTTTTGCACGTGGTCATTTCCAGCCAAAGCTTTAAGCAACAGAATCACATTTTGCACAAACAATTGATTATCAGAATATTCTTTTAGAACTTGAAGCAAATGTGTTAAAACACCAAAATCTGCCATGTCCTTACAAAACTCATGCCGAACCATTAATCGACTCAAAGTAAGAACAACTTCACTCGCTGATGATATATTAGGCGATTCTAAAAAATTAAAACAACTTGTTTAATTTTTTATATTTTGTATATTAAGTAAATAAATATTTTACCTTGAAGTATTTCCGAAAGTAGAGGTAAGGCGGCATGATTCATAACAATATCTTTCGCATGATCATGAGCTCTCCCATATTCAACTCTAATATCATCATCTAAAACCAACGCCCTCAAAACAGAGCATGCGTTTTTTATAATATCTTGTGACTTCCGAGTTTTCAAACAAGCCATCAATGGCGTAAGGATATCATTATCCACAAGCGTTTGCCTATTTTTTTCATGTTGGACACATGCTAATTGAATTAAATTCAAAAGCTCAGCTGTGAGTGAAGTATCATCCACATTATCAAGCAATGTATTTCGCATAATTTGTAATGTTTCAGCATCAAATAGATCAGGTTGCCCATTGACTAAAGCGGATAAAGTAGCTACTACATCGTTTAAATGTGTGGTCCAAAGTGATTTAAGAACTGGGAAAGCGCCAGTGTTTGCAGCTAAACATCTGTGAGCGAAAGATTTAAGGCATTCATCTTTAATTATCTTCAATTCATGCTTGATCTGATCATTTGTCATTCCCGATGTTTCATTGTCTAACAATTTAAGGTTTTCTACGGCTATTTGGACTTTATGAATCACAGTTACACCGTTGTCTGTTTTCGTCACCGATGGATCTGTTACGATTGCAGTCAACGAGACTCCCTAAAAAATTTAAAAGAAAAAAGTTTAATGGAAATACATTCAAGGTAAAAGTAATTCATTTACTTGTGATTTAAATTGAATCACGGCATCTTCTATAGCGTCCTCAAGACTCATGTCCAGATCTTCCACATTTTCCCGAATTACATCGTCGTATGTTGATTGCTGAATCACTCTAGGTTTAGGAGTCGACATTTTCAACGAGTTTTTTATCTGCAACAAATTTTACCATGACCATAAAAGTTGAACGACATTTATTTTGCCTTCGGGCTTGGTAAATCACCTCAATTTTGTTTCTAATGTACTTAGATGCAGTTGTGGTAGCACAAGTTTGGTAGAAACTGAAAAATAAAATTCAATTTAATGTAAGAAGAATTTAATTATTCTAAAGTCTAAAAATGTTTTAATATCTTGATTTCTTAATATTTATTTTTTTCTTTGGCTTTTATGGAGTAAAATTAGGGATAAAATTACAGCTTTTATAGACCTGGGTCAAGAGTAGGGAAATGACGTAATGTAAACAATAATGGCGGCTTAGCAGCACCGGTGAATCAGATGTTGCTAAGAAATAGTAATCAATTTTTTTCAACATTGAGGAGCCTGTTAATTTAGTTATCTATCTCAATAAACACCTTACGATTTAAATTATATTTTGAAATAACAGTGAAGTAATAATAATGGCAATAATTTTACGGTCAAGGTATGATTCAATTAAACAAAATTACAATTTTAATTGACTGACTAATGATTTCTTTTTTCTTCCAGTTTCAAGATGAGTTTTGTAAAATGAATACTTTGTAACAAAAAGAGCTAGAAAACATGGATTTTTGAAAAATATTCTACTCATAATGGTGACATATCGTAAGTTTGAAACTATAATAATTAATAAGTTGTTCTTTTTGTAATCTGGTGGATTAAGTATTTTCTATAGTTTGTCATACACTAATCTATACAATTAAAAACCTACAATTAGAATTTTAGAAAAAAAAAAAATAGATTTTATGTAATACATTTCTCATTTTTTAAAAGTTTTTTTAGTATTTACAAATCAAAATATTTTAAAATCAAATTTATATATCAAAATTTAAACATCCTGTATTTAAATGCGCATATTAGAAACGCAATTTTATCGATCGAATTTATTTTATTACTTATTGCATATGGAATGAATTGTAAACGAATTTACAACACATAAAATGTAAAAAATTGCTTTTATTTCAAAATATGTGTTAAAATCAAACCAAAGTCAGTCTTCTTGTATTATTGATTATTGATCAACATTAATATCTCCGCCCAGAATTAAATGTCAATCAACAGCGTACTGCTATCTGGTGGCATATGCTTAAACTCCCTCAGTCGCAAAATGGCAGTCATAGAGACAGGTATTAGTTGCTACTTGCTGTCTCATAATTTGATCAGACTGTGTTATGAATAACTTTTAATTTTTAATACTTGAAACACGGATGTAGAATAACATTAACAACGCAATATCAATTGTATTTTCAGATAAAGAATTTCGAGAGAAGATGTTGAGGGCTGTGAAAAGAGAGGTAAGTGCAAGTTTAGTTCAAAGCTTTTGCTTCAATGTGTTGCACATATGGAACTGAGAAAGCTACATTGACAGCTCTCAGTTGACCGAAAAATAAATCAAATGCAATTACATTTGTTGTAAAGAATAAAATATTTTAAAAATTTATTGCCAATTAAAATTCCAAACAGGTAAAATTGGGTGCGGGTGTTGAAATTGCACAAGTTTTTAAATTATTATTAAATTTTTAAACACTGAAATGTACAAGAATGTTTTTAATTGAGAAGAAATTAAAGAAAAATTAAATTTTTTAATTTTATGATTTTAATTTTAATTTTATAAATTTATAATTTTAATTTTAATGAGTTACAATAATCGCATTATTTCACTGACGTCAAAAGAAATATTTTCTAATTAAACAACTTTGGTTACCTGCTCAATTTACATTTGAATGGCTTTTAAGGATACACCCATGGGAATATCAATTTATCGTGAAAACTGAAAATCAATAAACGGTTTGGGTAAAGCATGCAAACTGATAATTACTAAACTCTATTTGAGTGGATCATTGCAAGAAAAAAATAAAATAATTCATTAAAAATAGTCGTTTTGTATTATACTTCTGCGTAAATATAATTTGCTTGTAGATTTTCACGCACAGTTTATGTATAACGACATTAATGCAAAATAATATCCTTAAGCTAATAAAGTAAAGTTGTTTTATACGAAAATTCTTATTAAAATGCTTAGTAAAGAAGAGAGGATTTATTTAAATTAAAATTGCAACTTAATGAATTTTTTTATTTGTTTTAGCAATTTCTCACAAATCATTCACTTAAAAATTTGAATACAAATATAAAGTATACAAGTATAAAATTCTGTGTAAAAGCTATAAAATTTATTACTTAATAATGTTGCTGAAATGCATTAATAAAATTGATCTAAAGTACATATTAATTAACACTTGGAAGTGCAAATGTGTAATTTCTAAATTATCTGTTATGAACAACTCTTGAGTTGAACAAATCTGATAAACACTTTAACACTAATAAGCAAGTATTTTTTTCTACGACAACAACTATTGGCTAGTGGAGTTTGGTTGCTATGGAGATATTGAAAGATGTTTGAAGTTCTTTTATCGAATAAGTAAAAGGAAATTTGAAGTTGTAAAGTACGCATATGGAAAAAATATAAACATTTTGAAGGGTCAAATCTGGAGTGACAGGTTGGGAGATAAATGAGAAAAAAATGTCACAAACTTGCAAGTGGACTTGAAGTATAAATGAAAAGCTGAGTGTGGCGGTCACTTTGGATAATTGGATAAACCGTCTGTTCAGTACAGCTGTAGTAAAAAGAATTTTTTTCTCATCATTTTTGATGCCAATTTAATTTTTTTTTCCTAAATTAATTAATTCACTAAATTTCTTCGTCTTAAATTGCTTAAATCAATTTGCCAATTAAAAAAATTAATGGTAATAAGAGGATTTGTACTTTAATTTAAATATTTAATTATAAAAATTAAATTAAATTAATTTAAATATTTATTTATAAAAATTAAATAAAAAATAAAAAATAGTTTGTGGGTGAGAGGAATAAAAAAGAATGTTTTAAGCACAAGTAAATTTAATGAAACGTTGTTTTTATTGCCAAGAATGGTTACATTTTTATAGAACGAGCAGTTTTAGAGGTTGCTAGACGAAGCTAGTACAGTCAATTCGCTTTAATCCTCAGTGGTAATGATTTTTTTCTAAGTTAACGCCCTGCATATATTACAAGATAACAAGATACAGACAGGAATAGTAGATTGTTTCACGTCTAATAATTATGATAAGGCTAGTAGCGTGGCTCCAAATAATAATAATAATAATAAAACAACATATTTAACTACGGCATTAAAGTTAACAGCAGTTCCACCCAATTATTGATATTGACATAGCGAAAATTCACATTAATACATCATTTTGAAGCGATGAAAAGAATAACAAAACTGACAAACAAACATTATTTATTTTATTTTTGTTTTTCTTTTCATTTCTCTATTTTTTTCAAAAAGGCCTCCAGTAAATTCATGTCAGTTGCCAAGTTGGTTGCTAGATGTGACGTCTTGATTACATTACATGGAGCAACGGAACATTCGCTGATTCTATTTGATTACCCTATTGTAACATATGACTGCAATAATTTGATAATAAGCTTGTTCTAGCAGAACATTTGCATTTTAATTTATATTATTACCCTCAATTTGACAATATGCTAGAAAAATAAATCCGATAATACCAAATATGAACTCTGTACGCCTTTCGAATATTCTTGTGTTGTGAAAAACTTGATAGGGTTACGGAACACGAATAGAATAAAGAAACAAATATTGATTTCTTTTTGACGTCACCAATACCTTAATATGTAACATAATAAAAATGATAACTCTTTGACTTTTAAAAATACATTGCAAAAAAACATTTACTCATTTCATGTTTTGAAAAAACATTTCTTTAGTTTTTCAGCAACTCTTCTTTAAGATTTTCATGTTCACATATAACGTTGGTTGGTTCTAGTAAAAACCATCTGCTACACTCAGTAGGAGTTCTTAAGGAAATTGCCTTTTTAATGGCAATCAGCCATAAAAATCTAGTTAAATGACGTCATAATACGAATACTCAACCCTTCTGTCACTGTTGAATTTGATAGCACTGATTCCTGCAATGATGCAATACGAAAATATCTAACAAAAGTATTTTCTTTCCAGGTGAAGCAGATTATGGAAGAAGCTGTAACTCGTAAATTTGTTCATGAAGAGAGTAGTAGCATAACCTCATTATGTGGTAATTAATACTTTTATTATCTTGATTATTTCTGCTCTTTCAGGTAGAATGTTACTCGTGGAATGGTGCATTGATGGAATAGTTTTATCACAATATTTGGGTAGTAACGAAGAGAAAGTCATTTTATTAGTCCATTCTTCTACACCGAAATAAAGGCGGTCGTTTGAGTAGTGGAAATTGATCCTTTGTCTGCCTTCGTTTCAGCGAGAATGGAAAATCGTTTCCTTTCTTTTCATTCCAAGCTCGCTTAAGCATTTTATTCAAAATTAAAAGAAAATTGGATTCGAACAAAACTTATAAAAATAATGTTGACTCGTTAAATCAATGGAATTATATTAAAGGGTTTATCGACGTATTCTATTTCATTTTTATTCTTATAGATAATTCTTAATACAAGAAATTGGCAATAATCTTTTAGTGATCTAAATTAAATAAGAATTAGGTTTAGGTTGTCATTTAATTATAAAATTTTATATTTATTTAAATAGAGGCCGAGGCTTAAATTGCTGTATGAGCAAAATCGATATTTTTGCAGAAATTTTACACAATTGTTTTTGTTTGAATAAATGCGGTAGTTTAAGTAAAATTTAGTGATTTAGATTTTAAACAGTCTTTCTGTATGATTTACGCTCACTGGTGGACCCTGTCTAATGTCAGATATAAAATTGGATAGTGTAAAGTAAATTTATGGTCTGGTGCGTATCATAAGTAAATATGGGAGTGGCTTGTTCTAATACATCTGGAGTAAAGTTATCAGAGCAGAAAATTTTGTGGTCTTTTATTTTTCTTGATTTTTATATTTTTTTCTGTTTTTTATTTACAAAAATATAGTAAACGTAATTGAGTTTACCTTATTACTGAAGTTTTTTATTGCAAGAAGATCAGTTCACTTAAAATGATATTAATCTCTACCTTGTTATTTGAACTTGGGATGGATTATTTCACAATTGATAATTATATGACAGATGTTTGAAAAATAAAGAAAACAGATTGGTTTGAAGTAATTATCCTTAACTTTTTGAAAGTTAAAAATTTCATTAAAAATTGTCTCAATTTTGACATAAAATGCAGTTTTGACTTTTCATTAAATTCTTTACACAATTTATATTATTACAGATGATAAATATCTCACCAAGTGACAAATTTTTAACCTTAATTTTCTGAAGGAATAAAACATTTTGAAAATTACACTGATGCTCTCTGTGAGAGCAAGTTGATATAAAAGATAATAATAAAAGAAAAAAAGTTAATAAAGTATTTTCCTAAGCTTTAATTTTATATGATCGTTTCCTACTTGCACAAAAGGTATTTCACATGCTTTACGACTCATCTTCTAATGGTGCCTTTTACACTCGCTCACACATTTGTGCAATGAGCCGAATGTATAGTAAGTGAGAAATGAAAGGTGGTAGGAAAAGATTAGGAAGGCTTCAGACCTTTTTCTGTAAAATGTTTAGAAAAAAAATTAATTGATTTTTTTTTTAATTTTTTTTTTAAATTTAAATAAAAATATTAAAATAAATTTTTATTATATTTTTGCTAGCTGTTGTAGAAACATGTCTATCTCATGGATTGAAAAGGAGGACGTTAGGCCTGTTTAAGACAAATTCTACCACTGCTCTTCTGCATAAAGTGGCAAAAAATTTTGAACCAGCAAAACTCATTTCGCAACTCGTACAACAAGTTGAAAATGCCGATCCAAACAAGTAAGTAGAGAATTTATTTAGTATTAAAGGTTTCATTAATATTTAACAGTAGATCTTGAGTTCATTAAAATTACCGGTATTTTAAATTATTTGAGGATAACGATTTTTTGAATTAAGTGTTGAAAGTGCATTTATCAAGATTGGAAACTAATGATGTCAAAAATAAATGTAATTATTTACATAAAATTCTTTTTTCGGACAATATTTGAGCCCTGCAAATATAAATAATAAAACTTTCCTTTTTTATTGGAATTTTTTAGATTTTTTAGATTTTTTGGATTTTTTAGATTTTTTAAATTTTTTGGATTTTTTGGATCTTTTTAGCATAAAAGCTGTTAGTCAACATATCACTGGCTTTATTTAGCATATTCAATCTTCAAG
>JAQFZN010000522.1:0-27969 GCA_034687075.1 Geophilus carpophagus
AGAAAAAAAGAAAAAATTTCCTTCCTTTCTCTATCCAGTTCCTGCTTTCCATTTCCATTCTGCAATTCGCTTACCCTGATATTATAGATAAAAAGTTCAAGTGTGAAGTACACCGGAAATTAAATCTAAAACCCCTCACATTTCCATCTTAACTAAACCTAATTTCTTCAACCCACCTGCATCAATTTTCTAATTGCCATGTTATAATAAATTACAATGTCTATAACTTAACTGTGACTCGAACTGTAATAAATTCTTCTTCTATATCGTCTCATAAATAATGCACCCAACTTCATCACTTTTTACGTTCTATTTGAATTGCAGGGAGGAACTAAGAAAGGGAGGATCCATAATGACATTCAAAAACGGCCCAATCTTCGACTCACTATGGACTGACAATAATAAAAAAAAATGTAACATTTTTATGGCATATAATCTGGCCAGTAAAGAATCAAAAATATATTAAGCAGACATGATATGTCTGCAAATGCCATTTGCCAATACTTTCACAATCAGCAGCTGTTATTATACTACAGCGCTCTTGATGACAGATAAATAGACTGGCTCCAAGTTAAATCAGATCCTGTTTGTTCGTTTCGTATCTAAAGGCTTGTCGTGGTATTTTTGTATGGGTAAAACAGTCCAAACATTGTTGTGTCTCTCCGATTTATCAACAGAGGCCATCAACAACAATTTATGGACTTAAACGAGTGGGAAGTTGATTTTTTTCTTTGTTTTTTAAATAATTTTTTTATTTTAAACAATATTTTTTCACTCCCAACGTTTGTATCATGCAAGGTTTTTTGTGGCCTTTTTAACTGAGAAACGACAGAATGACAAGCGAGCAAGCAGCTGCCACCCTGGATGCAAATCTCTTCCTCCCTAACTGCTTTTCCTTCTGCTGTTTCCAAAAATTGCACATCTTAACAAATCAAAATAAAAATACACCCACTTTGAAACTTGTGAAAATCACTACTTATTTTAACACGTGGAAATTTATGTTCACTCAATACAATACTTAGATGTATTTATTTTAAATCTAAATTTAAAACGAGAAAAAAAACCGTATAATTATTTCTTTATCTATTTAAAATTTAATTATCTTGAAATCTTGGAGAATTTTCTTTTGCTTATGCTGTCACTAAACATTTTAAAGAAAGTTTGGTTCCATAAGGTGCCTATTGTCTCAAGACAATGATAACAAATGAGGTGCCAAAAACACGACACGCTACATTGACAGTAATTTAAGCTATTAAAAAAAGAAAATAAATGCAACCTTTTCCTCCCTGCTTCAGGTCAGCAAGATTTTTCTGTGAGATAATAAAGTTAATGCTCGGATGTATTTCTCTTATATGATTACACTGTAATTTACCTCAAGGACTGGCAAATCTCCCAAGAGAAGAAATTAAAATGCCCACACAGTTATACACTACTTTCCTTCACAAAATGCGCCTCATTTAAAGCAAAAGTAACAGTTTAAAAAAATATATTTTTAAAAATATTCAGAAGGAAAAAGCTATTTCAACAACACATAAAACTGAATGAAAAACAAATTTTTTCAAGTAAACAAAATAAAACTAAACAAATAGGCCTATTTTCAGTTACCATGGTCGTTCAACCCGGCATCAACACAAGATAAATGAGACATTTTGATTTTTTTTTGTATATATTTGTTATTTGTTTTCTAGTCTCGTATCATCATCCTAAAAACGTTGTGTGCAAACTGCAGATTGAGCCTGACTCTCGAGCAGATGTGCTGTTGTCAGTGCACTCACCTTCCGCACGCTTGCCAGGTGTAAGGGGAAGAGAGGCTCAAGTTCAGGTAGAGATTGCCTCACGACATGTGGGCAGTGCGCGGACATGAGCAGCTGGCGAGTGAAAAAAAAATCTCCCTTCACTCGTTAGTGGGCATGTGTGTAACACCTGAATAAAGCACACACAAAGAAGATCTGTGGTGTGCTCACCTTGCTCGCTGTTATAGAGGAGGCGTTTCCATATTTAAAAGTCTAGCTCCCTATAGAACATAACATCTCAACATCCACCATTAAACATGGCGGATAGACGAGTTCAAAGTCAAATTCATAATTAGATATCAAGTGCAAACGACAGACACGCCCAAAAATCTACTTAATAATATCATAAAATGTAATTTCATCTCTCGAGAGATGGAAAAAAATTCAACTTGGTGCATTTTTACGAAGATTTAAATGAGAAAACATGTAAAATGCATTTTCATTTTCATTTCCTTTTTTTTTCTTTTTCTTTGCAATCGAGATAAAAATCAACATCCAAATAAAGGATTCTTCTTATTACAACTCTTCAACATCAAATTGTACAAGGTCATTGCTCCTTCTCTTCTTTACACAATCGATTCTGGCTGCTTTAACCCTTTGAGAACTAGGCTTCCAAACACATCCAATCCAATTACATTCAACACAGCAGATAACATTTGAAAATACAACCCGGATTTATACAAACAAACCGCTCGCTTTGATTAAAAACATCACATAAATATCTACTCACACCAACATCTTCAGCCATGTCAATTCCTCCATCATCAGAAAAATTTTCTTCATCTTCATCCGTTGTCGTATCAACATCGAACGGAATTGTAGTAAGAGGGTAACAACCCGCCGCGTAAGGACCCCATGGCCTGTCCTTTCTATTTAACATAATCTCCGATTGCAAAAATCCAAGGGTAAAATAAGCCTTTTTCTTGTCGATCTTGATGTTCCAGATAGGCAGTGCTGAGCTTAGGACGAGATGTTGGCACAACTGATGAGCAAATAAGTGATAAAAGCCATTTGATGGGCAGTGAAAAAGGGAGGCAGTGAAGAAAACCAAGGTGCAGACTGCACTGCAGGATTGACAACCTTGGTGTGGAGGCAAGATACTCTTGTTCCCTTACTCCACATCTGTTGGCGCTGCTGTACACAACTTTCCCTCTTCCACTGACTCTCCCTTAACCACAATACATGTTGGAATCTCCCAAAGAGAGGGATGAAATTCAAGTTTTCCAACCAACGCACATTTCTACACAACTTTTATTATTCAATTCACCATTTAATCTTTTTTATGTCAATTTCAAATTCAAATTGAATTTTTTTTTTTATTATTGAAAAACCCAATATATTGATTTTATTCATGTTAAAAATTTTTCACTACAATATCTCAATACAAATTTCACAGCAGATGCATTTGACCTTAAATGAACTCATGGATTTTTAGTTTGCATGGTCACGAATAGTGAAAATCATTTTTATTTTTATTTTCTCAACAAATAAAAATAAGAAGAAATAAATAAAAAGAAATTTAAAAATAGGGGTAGTAATTTTAACCAATCCAAAATTATTTCTTCCCCCCTCGTTCGTGATTCAATGATGCATAAATCACCCAACTCTGACTCATAGGTGTGACTTAAGCCCCCGTGTTTCATCCCTATATGTATCATCATTAGACCCTTTTTGCTTTTCCAAACAGGAGTTTGTTGACTGCCAAGTGCAACTTATTCTTTTTCCTCCTTCCAACTTTTATGACCCAAGTCTGGCTCTCGTTTCAATGTCATTACTAGGGATAGTTCAAGGGGTGTGTCGAATGGGCCAAGCCCAATTCACTTAACTTGATTATTCGCACATTCGGCTCTCCATCTTGTTTTCATATTACTTTTCTTAAAAAAAAAAAAACTTTAAATAACATTTATTCAAGGTTTACTACAACCAAAGTATAATTTATTGTTTCACTTTATTTATTTACAACCCTCTTCAAAAAGGGAGTATACAAACTAACCACAAATCACTTGGTATAAGAATTGATAACTGTATGGAAAGTGAAAATAAAAAACAAAATGGATGAATCATGAGAGACACAAGAGTCCACTTGTTTCCCATTTGCAAGCTTATCTGAATGAAGCATGCGCCAGAGAAAATTGTATCTTCATCCAGGATGGATAATAGATAGATAAAGTAAAAGTCAAACACAGGATCACAATTTTATCATGGCAGATATGATCTTGGCGACCCTGCTCATTAAAAATGATAAGTCAACTTCACAGTAGAATAAAGTTGTGACTTGGAAACACGAGTTGGTAAACATTAAGCAGTTTCCCTCGCCACATGTGCCGCTGCTTCTGAGTAAGTGGATACTCACACACAAACCCTAAAACCTGGTGCTGCTGGCCCGAATAAAATAAGGAAAGCGCCCCCTTCCCAGGAACTTGAAGATGAAAAAAATTAACGCAAATGTATATGTCCAAGACATGGTTGAAGGATCTTTGACCTCTTGCTTTGCATTGAAGAAAAAAAGTTCTTCCATTAAGGCATGAAATATTAATCAAGGTTAATTTACTTGAAAATGCGGTTTTAGATGAAAGTTTTTTTTTCTTTTTCCTATTAATTAGAATTTTTAAAAAGTGTGTGGTCTGAGCAAAGAATAGAACTCTTGAGAACTATTTTTGTGTCAATATTATAGCTGAAATTCAAATAGAAATGTTGAATTACAGTTGGGTAATAATGCCATTGAATTTGTTTGTTTACATTTTATTCAATATTAAACAAAACTAAAGTAAAAGCAAATCAATTTGGGAAATAAACATGTAACTCTAAATACTTTTAACTAGAATGGAATTTATTTATTCATGCAAATTTTAAATAAAACAGTAAATTTCTTGCAAATAGATTGAAACGGATTTAGAAATTAAATCAATAGCATTTGTTTCTCATAAATAAAATAAATAAAACTAATTTGTGGTCTTTAAAACTGACCATTTACCATTTTTAATTGTATTACCCATTACTGTAGAGATTTCTGTTGCTTACTGTAATTTGAACTAATAATATTACATGAGTTTAATTTGAATTTTAATAAAATTTTAATATAATTTACCCGGTAATTAAATTTTAAAACATTAATCATTTAAAATTAATCAATTAATTAATTAATCAACTTTTTATTTAAAAGTTTAAAAAAATTGATTTAATATTAATTACTCAATTTTTTAATTTAAAAAATGTTTAAATATGTTTTATTTTCTTTTTAAATATTTTTTAAAATTAATTAACATTGCAGCCACAGTAGATACTAAATCACTTAGAATACAGCCAGCATAATTTAATTTCATTAAGACAGTCTATAAAACCTTTTCCAACCAATTTTTCCTCCACTAACCAATTACAAACTATTTTATTCATTACCCAATTTCCTTTTCAACACGAGTGGGAATTTTTTTTATAGATGTAATCAGTGTAACAAATAAGCAATGCATTTAACCAGTTTACCCAATTTTAGCTTGCATAACAGCTCAAAATAGGTTTGTCCCCCAATTCTTTTCCTAAAACTAATAAATATTAATATATTTCTCTCCCCTTAATTATTCGGTTACATTATATCGCGAGATATAACGAGATTACATTTCATTTGCATCTAGTTTTAGCAATTCTACACAATTATAGCAACTGCAAGACAAAGAAAAGAAAAAGTAATAATAATTTTTTGACAAATAATGTATTTTAACTAATAAAATTATTAACCTGTCATTTTTTAAATCCTTGAATCAGTTACAATTACAAATAATTTATGCCATTAGCTTTTCAGCACTACCAATACCTATTCAAATAAGGAAAGAAAAAAATTTCCATATACTTATTTGTCAAGTATAAAAAAATAAATAAATAAAGGTCATCTAATGCTTCAACACTACCCATTCTACACAATGAAAAGTCCACCTGGCGGGAACAGGTGTTAGGAACGACTCAAAACACGGCTCAACTCGTCCTTTTACGTCTCCACCTGCCGTTTTCTTATTTGCTACATTCAAATCACCTGGCATTTGCCTACAAACCTGACCCAGATTTATAAGGTCCCTGATTAGTACATTTTCATATTTTTCATTATTCAATAAAGGGACAAGGTCAAAATAATTCCCTTTATTTTATCGCCCATAAAACTCATTTTGAATCCAACTAAATTAATCACACAATGGCGCTCTAACCTTATTCTTTTATTTTAACATGTAAAATTCGAATTGAAATCCGGTTTCACTGTCATAGTTAAGTTGAGCGAGTTTAATATGCCAATTTTCCTAGAAATGTTTACACCTTCTCCACAAATATTCATAGTCTTGAGTAATTTGTGTTATCATCTGTCCCCTTTTAAGGAGAACTCAAATAGTTTTAAAAACACCTTCCCAAATATTTTTAAAATCTATATATTACATTACTCTTAGACCACCATGGGAAGAGATGTTTGTTTATACTATTTATGAGGATAGTAATTGAATATTTAAGCTCTGCAATTGAGTGATGTTTCATGCACGAGTGAAGTAGGTCAAGGGTTTATAATTTTATTTTTTTAATTTATTATTTATTAAAAAATAGGTCCAACTTTCATTCAGTGTCAGATAAATTGAGAAGAAAGGATTATAACCTCATTTTTAATCTGTGTAAAGAAAGACAGAAAAAAAAGTTAAATGGAATGTGGTTGTAAAGGGATAAATTTTGGCCCTAGATGGCGATATCATATTTACGTTATTTTTTTTCTTTTAAATATAAAAAAATGAAAAGAAAATGAATTTCTAAGTTGTAGTTGAATTTCTATGTAAATATACATCTTACTATTATGGGGCAGATAAAATAGAAATTATTTTTATTTTTTATTTTAAAAGAAAATTCCATTCTTGCTTGACTACATTCTAGACTAATAAGCACTTGTATGTGTTTTCAAAGGAAAAATCAAATTCCAAAGGGTTTAAAGATATGCTTGTATATTTTCTTTATCAAAACAACACCCCAGACTTGCTAAATATTTAGGCAAAACTTTTTTTTTAACACTCCACTCCCAGTATCTATAAGAATGTCTGCTATGTCAAAGGAAATAGGTCTGGAGATTGCTATTTCCTTGCAAAAAAGCAATCGTTAAAGAATATTGATTAAATTTCCCTTTTAACTGATATAATTCAATTCAAAGTTAAAACTGTTAAAACAAGAAATTAAAATAGAAATAAAAATAATAAAGGCAGTAAATATTTTTAGTATTCTAAGAAAAAGATATGAATAACAAGTTAGACGTAAATTAAATTTAAGCTGCAGTTTGTGATTTATTAATTTCTAGAAAGAAATAGGAAGATAATTTATCATAAACAATCTCGGTACAGAATAATATTAAACTTAAAGAATTTCGTAATAAAAATGTTGGTTTAAAGTTTGCTTGAATCACATTTCGTACTCGTATAATACAGGTATTTTTACAGCTTTTCCTTACATACATAAAAATTTACAGCCTTTAATATTTAAATTTTCAAAATTACTTTCTTTCCCTATAAAATAATTAATAGATTTATACAAAGACTTCACTTGTAAGATATTTTATTACACCAGACTATAAAATTATGATTAAATCCATTAATTTTAATAATTTTATTACCTCCGATTTAAAAAAAAAGTTTGCTACAAATTTAATAAAAATGTTACTTCTTTTTATAGCTTATAAAATCAAGATAAGAAAAAACAATTGATTTTTCCCTCTCTCCTTCCCAACAATTTAAGTTCGAAAGGATCAAAGGGCAATTTTCCTTTTGAAATTATGACTTTATTACCAATTTGAGACTTTCCAATTCTCCTAGCCAAGAACCCAGAAGAGACTGTGGGTCACAGTCCAAGTCTTCACGATCACTGTCAGGTTCAGCTTCACTAGTGCTGCTACTATAAGTACTATCTTCGAATTCTGATGCCCTAAAAGTAGAAAAAAAAAATTAACACCTGTCCAATATAAAATATAGGTACCATAAAAATAAATAATTACTTGTTATAATTAAAATAACATTAGCTGTAGTATACCTTGTTTTTTTCGGTAAAATCAGGTTATGTTCTAATTTTTGTTGTTTTATCATTTTTTATACATTACCTATTAATCAGTTGTTAAGTTACCTGTGAACTAAGGTTTTGTAATCTTTTCAACTGACTTGTGTGATACATTTAACTGCACTTATTCTTTTCAAACTGGTTTCGAGCCACTCCCATGGTTTTCAATCCTTTCTTAAGTCAACTGAGTAATTCCAGCAGTAAAAGTTAAAAAAGATCAAATTTCACTCTCCATTAAACTTCATCTAATTTTAGGATTTAAGCGCTGCAGGAGCATAGTAAATTTTATTTACATGCTGAATACCCATTCAAACGCCATTGTTAACCATTTTAAATAAGAACACCGGCGGTAAAACATCGAAATAGGGCAGTCGATCGTCTTCAATTTTTTCTTATCAATCAAATTATTTTTTTAACTTAAACTTACATGGGTATAAATAATTCAATCGTCAAATCTTCGTTTTTCTATCGGTTTCATATCCATTGAGTATTTTTTTCGCACTAGTTGCATTCCTAACGGTGTAGCAGACATATTACCATGGTAGTGAGCATGCGCTTTGAATGAATGAATCAACGACAATATCGAGTACTTACTGTAGTCGATATTAAACATGAGTTAAAGTTATCGATTCACTAAATTTATTTTCCAAAATAAATCAAAAATTTAATATGTTATTTAGATCTATAAAAGAGTTGATATAAAATTTATTTTTATTATTTTCAGAAGCGTAATCAAGCTGGAAATGACAAGGTAAACAAAAGTGAATGGCGTAGGTAAGAGGCGCCATCTTTTGTCAGTGAGACGAAATATTGATCACAAACAGTATCGATGTAGATATTGACCTTCAGCAAATGTAAGAATTCCAAGGTTATTACAAGGTAAATTTGTGTTAATTTGCAGTCTTTATATGTACTAAACAGTTTTACATTATTATCAGAAAATGACAACCACGAAAACGGCCCAAGTTCAAGTATTTTTGCCATGCATATTTAACCTTGGTTATCTTTAGTCAACCGACCGATATTGTGTGATGTAAGTGAGCGTAACATACACAAACAAGAAACTGAAACAAAATGACATCACCCACAAAGTGATCGTAATCGGTTGAATAAAAATACGCTCAACTACATTCTTTTTACGTAAGTTCCGGATTGCTGCCATAAGACGATTGATTTTACGCTTAAAGATGACGTTAAAGATTTTTTAGTGGAATTTAATAATGTTTATCACACTGATGACAGAATAATTTCACTTACCAGCCAAGCTGCATCGTGAAACGAAATTGAAATCGAAGAATTGCGAAGGAGGTAAGTTTACTTAGTCGTCAAAGTCATATTTTTCCAGTGGCTAGGACTAAGCCTAAACCGTAATCAGATTGATTTTTACACGATCTTGATTTATCGAATTCCATTGGCCAGTAAGCTTAGCCTTGTTAAATCTCATCAGCCAAGTTGAGCTGCACATGAGATTGATAAAATTAACGACCTCTTGTCTGTATTAAGGGCATTTAATTCGCATGTAGGGCAGCTCTCACTTTACCCTAACAAGTCCAAATCACAGATACCACACAGTGGCTTCTTTGTTTTATGGTTATTTTATTTCTACTTAAAGGGCCTCAATCTAGATTTTTTTTATAGTAGCAGGCGCGAAATTAGATTGAACACTTATCTTAAAAGTGTTGTTATTAAGGATGGTAGAAATTTTTCCAGTAAAAGACGATGCATTTTTCATCACAGCTGATAAATTTGTTTACATTTGTATGAGTAGTTTGGGCACTGAGCTTGTTGATAAATGTCACATCTATTTATTATTGCACAAATTTCTACTGATACGATCAGCTTAAATGGTTGGATAAATCTAGAAAAATGCAGTTAAAACTTTTTTTTTTTCAAGCAGTTTCCAGCAGTTTTAATGGAAAATTTTTAAATTTTCTACTTAAATTTATTGACTTTGGACTTAATATCAATGTTTTATTGGCATATAATTTTCACTGATATTATTAACTAGTGATTTGTCATACTAAGGAATTTTATTTCAAAATGTGACTTTTTGATGTATATAAATGAAAATTGTCATTAGATGCCTGAATTGTGAAATATATATATTTTGTTATGATTTATTTTTTGTGACATAATTTTTATGATACAGAATAATTACAAGTAAATAGATGAGTACGTTTCTATTAACACAAAGTCTGGCATTTGTTTTATGTTGTCACCAAGTTGAGGAGGGGATTTGGTGGCTTTTAACTGTTGAAATAATATTTCTGTGGCGAAAGCTAAAAGCTGGGTAACCAAATGTAAACAAAACAATAAAATCTTAAACCTGTTTCTTTATTTCCTTTTTTTTTTGAATGTATTATCTAATGAGTAGTTTTATTCTTTTTGCATGAAGATGAGGTTACAAATTAGAAATAAACAAAAAAAAATTCTTTCATGGACATTGTGATTAATTATATTTCATCACAGCAATTTCCTATAAATGCGGTAGGTGGTTTATAATGATTACAACACACGTTTACTTGTAAAAAAACAAGTAATTTTTATATTTATATAATAAATTTATTGTTTATTTGTAAATTAAATTTGTTTACTCGAGTTTCTAAAGTATTTTTAAATTTTTATTGAAATCTTTACACTATTGTTTATTTCTGATTAGATTACTGATTAATTCATATAAAACAATTTATTTTTTAATACAATATCAACTCTATCTATAAATAAAAAACTAATTAATCCATAAAAATGAACACGTTAACCCAAAATATTGACGAGAAATAGAAATATCCTTTTGAAATTTCCATTGCGAAATGAATTAAATCCTCTACCATTTAAGGATTGAATGATAATAATTAAAAAAAAGTTGAAACCAAAACATGATAAAAATGAATTAACTCACTGATACCATCTCTTATCAACAACAAATAACTGTTATGAAAGCATAGAACAAGATGTCAGAAGAGAAAAAGAAAAAAAATATGAAATAGTTCAACACCCACTTAATATTACCTAGTACCTTGAAAGTTGTTATTTTTAAATCTCTTATCCCCCTACTGAAAAGAAAAATAGTCCAAGAATGCAGAGGAAAAGAATTTAAATGTGTTTCTCTATCTGTCATCATTGTAGTTGGATGGAGGAGAGAAAGAGAGTAACACACTAACGCCCCCTATCTATAGAAATAGACTAAACCCATGATAAGCTAGCTATTTGTGTTCAGCAAATGAGCTAAAAATAGTTCAGCACTGCTCTCATACTCAGTCTGCCTTGTGCTGCTACACATCTAAGTTTTGCCGATGAGCAAGTGAAAACCTAGTGTGTGTATGATTTTACAGAATTTTTTTTGTTGTTGTTTTTTGAGAAAATCGTATTCGTCAGTTGCAAGTTTTCCCTCCGTTATCAGTGGACAAGTTGTGTGAAACTGTGTTGTGGAACGGGTATGCAAGTTTATGATTATGGACATGATTTTTTTTTGTGTTTTTAATTTATTATTTTTGAAATGCAGCGATGGCACGAGGGAAAAAAATGACCTCCAAGTTTTGAATTTTTTTTGTTGTTGCCTGGCACCACGTTGAAGATGAAGAGTTTCCAAAGATAGACTCTGAAAAATTGTAGACATCAGCAGTTTTTTTTTAAGGTGGGTGGTTTGTTTTGAGTATGTTAGTGGTTTTTGTTGGGTTAATTTATGAAATTTTGCAAAAAATATGAAGAGAAAATGAAATTTTTTAATTAAATTTTTATTTCAATTATATTGTATATATCAATATAAAAATATTTAAATTTAATTTGAAATTTGTAAAAATGAAAGTTTTTATTTAAAATATCTTATTTTTCTATTCTTAGAATTGAATATATGTTTATTAGATTCTTTTATTTTGCAGTACTAATGGGGAAATAAAAAGTTTTTTCGTTTTCTTTTTTTCCTTTATTTTTGTTGTTATTATTTTGGGAAGAGGTGAGTCTAAATTTATACTGTGTGGGTTTGGTAGCCTTTTAGCATTTTATTTAATGCATTGAATAGGGTAAAAGAGGTTTAATTGCTCTAGATTATATGTGCGAAGCATTAAATAATCAATAAGCCTATTTTTATTTCTAAATCGTTTTCATTTAGTGAAAAATTAATAATTCAGTATCCAGGTTAAGCTTGTGATGCTGATTAACTTAATAGGCTGATATTCGATCAGACAAAAACTCATTAAATAGAAGTAAAATAGATTGATTTTTTTATTATTTCTTTTTGGTATAGAATATATTAATTCATTTAAATTGTTAGCAGTAGGTGTGAACTTATAGGGTGGGCCCATAAGCAGGAGAGAGAGTGGATCCTTTTATTCATGAATTGGCTCTGATTCATGGCGTGTTGGACTGAATTTACTTCCATAAATTCTGTGTAAAAAATACAAATAGATGCACACAGGGCCAACTTGTTGTTTGGTTTAAGGCACTTAAGTAAAAAATGTTGAAATGAATATAGTTAAATAATAATGAGTTTTTTCAATGATTGGTTTTAGTTATTTATTTATGTAATCAACTAATTTAACACCGTGTTATTGTTTTTATTTTGTATTCTATTGAAGTTGTATAGATAATTGTCTGTCTTTAACATATTAATGTTGCAATTGGTTGTTTTTTTTTCCTCATGCTGATCTAAAAATAGCATAATTGTAGCTGAACTGACCATCAATTTAAAACAGAGGGTCAACAATTAAAAAAAACACGGCTAGATAGAGAAAACAAACAAAACGAATTGAGGAAATGTGTTTTGAATTAAACATTTAGTTGGAAACAAGGACAAGTTTAAAGCGGTTAATTTGTAATGCGAATGTCACTTGGAATACTATGTTGCAACTTGAACGATTATATGTTTTTTGTGCATAAATTTCACGGCGAGATGTTATGTAAAAATGTTAGGCGTGTTTATAATGATTTTAAAATTCACGTAGTGGGAAAGGAAAAAATGTGAAAATTATTACTTAGTTTTCTGGTTTAGTAGATAAGATTTATTAAATTTGAATAATGCATATTGCAGTGATCACTAACGGGCTAAATGGCGGATTTTCTACTTATCTAACAGAACCACCCATTCTTTGAAAAGATTTTGGGGTCGTTGGAAATTGGAATTTATTTGCTATTTCCATGAAAGATTTGGAAGTTGTTTGCCAATGATTTTTTATTATGTTATTTTTATTTCCAAGAATATTTCCTCATTTGTTTCGCTCAAAAAATTACTGATAATATTTATTTCATTATAAACAAATTTTTATTATGATTCAAATTGGGGCACGTGTGTAATTTATAGTCATTAATCTTTTTCTTATTAATTAAATTTAATCACATGCACAAAAATAGAAAATTGATGACATTTTCCATTTTTTACTTGCTTCGATGAAAATGTTATTTAAAAATATTTTCCCAATAGGAGGAATTAAAAAGATTTGAATTAAATTTTATCTATTTATACATTTTCAATATAAATATTAGATAATAATGAGGAAAATTTAATTATAGACTATAATAAATAACAAATGATTTATATATTGACTTCCATAAATAAAATTTTATACAAAATTTTTTCTATTTTTCATTTAAATCACAAGCAAATGTAATTGAATATTTAATGCACAAAATATTTACTATTGAAATTTAGTTATTTTTATAAAAATTGGTCCGATGTACATTGCACGAGAGTAATGCAGGGAAAAAAATGGTAAAGGCCATGTTAGTTATTAGACACATGTTAGGCTTGAAGTTGTGTCGTCTAAAAATAGCTGTGCTCTATTTCTGCGCACCAACCATGATTTTGCAGCCAGAACCTCACATTGAGGAGATTCCATTACGTATATTTGGGGTGGTGTTTTGTATAAATGTATATATTGACGTTTGTGATGTTAATGAGATCAGGCAACTAGTTTTGGATTAATCGTGAAAAATGTGAAATTTGAAATGATAACATGATTTAAATTTGAGCTTTACTTGAAATAGATTTTTTTTAATTGGCTGTCATGTTTTATTTTTTTTCACATTCATATAATCAAATTTTAATTAGGATTTTGTTTATCATTAATTTTAAGGCTAAAGGAAAAATGTAAGGTATAATTGGAAGTTAACTTGATCTCTTTTGATTTTCTTGCGCATGAAATCACACTAGTTATTCCCGTTATTGACATTTGTAACAGAACTACGACCAAACAACAAATAAAACCAAGTTAGTTTCTTTTTATAGGAACAAATTATCGATCCCGGATCTGTCCGTAAGTTGTCGCAGTAGGCTTCAAATATTTATTCCTCTTTCTTGATTTTTTTTTTAAATATCGATTTCATGTAAATTAAAACCACTGGTTTATTAAAAAAAAATAAGCCACTTGTTTTTTATTTGGGTTCTTTTCTCTACTTACTTAAAACGGTAATAATTTTTAATTAAGCGATGATGTTGGGGTGAAGAAAAAGCTCAAGACCGGAAAAAAATTCAACTTTCCTAAGATTTTTTCGCCATCTGTTTTGTCTCTTCTTTTTTTTTCAATTAGTCCGTTCTATAACCTTCAACTTTATTATCACAAATGGTTCCTTTCACTTTGAAAAAGGGTGAGAATAAGAAAAAAAATATCCTCAAGCTACTACATAAGTAATGAAGTGGAAATAAAAAATCAAACACACAACACGGTAAAAATAAATGTGATTCCACCTAAAGGTTGTCATTTTGTTTATTCAAGTTGGAATAAATTTTTCAAAACTGTTTACAGTTTATTTACAAAATTGAGTTTGCTCAAATGTATAAATAAATATACATTTAGGTGGGCATGATGTGATTTTTACTGTGACTTTCTCAGCAGTCGAAACAGTAAGTGGCAGATTATGGAAAGGGTGGGGCGGAGTTTAGTTTCGGATTGGTCGAGCAGAGTTGCGCCGCCAACGCTATTCATTTGCCCTGCCCTTGCTCGCTTTGCTCGCCTCGTTCGTCTGCATACATGAAGCTGGGACTGAGAAGTGCAACTGAGTCCCACCGTAATTCATATGGGATGGAGGTAGAAATGGCTAACGGGTCCTATACCGGTGCTTTAGCTTTCGGGAGGTATTCTATGTCCAGTTTAGGTAAATATTTGCAATTTAATAGGTTTGTTTACTTTTTATATTTTTTTTTATTTTGATATCGAGGTTGAGGTTGTATGCGCAGTGCAGTAATGAAAGGTGGTGGATTTGATGTTCAAGGTTTTCAACTGATTTATTTTTATTTCTAGAAAATTTTAGTGTTGTTTATATTTTAGGTTTAGTTGTTGTGATTTCTATTAGTGGGTGGTTTATGGCATAATTGATAGGGTGAAAAGTTTTTTTTATGATATGAATGTGTTGGTTTAGTGATTCTTCTGTATTTGTTCTAGAAAAAAAAAACAATGATGTCAAGGTTAGAGGGGAGAAAATCGTTATTTATATATATAGAAACGGATTCGAATCAGTATGGTAGAAGAACATTTTTTTTTTATTATTTTCTCTTATCCGAATATCAATAATATTGATTTTTAAATGAATTGGAAGTTGAGTTATTTTTAGCTTTTTTATGTATTTGAAAAGAAATTAAATTGGTTGTCATTTTGGATATTCTGCTTTATTTTGCTTTTATGTTTATTACTCGTAACAGTTTGAAAGGATTCAATTTTTATTTAATTTGGAAAAGAATATTTTTTATGTATTAAAAATATTTAAAAAATCGACTTTTTGTATATAAAATCCTCAAAATAAATATTGAATTTTGTTTTTTAAATTTTCTAATGGAATGGTTTCTAGTTTGCAGTGTTAATGTTTGGTATCGTGTCTTCGAACAATGAGTATCGTGACTGAAAACACCCATTTCGTGACACTGAAAAAAAAAATAAGGAAGGTAGTGAGGAGGGAAAAGAGATGATATAGATTGGAATTAATACCGGGGGAAAGTGGAAAGTTTTTAGTTGACATTTAAAATATTTGTGGCATTTGAATTGAAAGATCAGTGCTCTTGTGTAGGTTCCTTGAAAAGGGTGGAGGGAAAAATTATAGGTTAGAAAATCTTTGCCAAAGCAGTTATGCTTGTCAGGATCTGTTTTGTATGATGTAACGAGAGTACTGGTTGAACCAGTTGAAAGCAACTTGTTACTTGAAGTTAGAGAAGTTTAAACCAGGATGTTTGTATTGCACGAATAATTTTAGAAACAAATTTTTTTTTATTTTTTATTTTTTAAAACAAATAAATTAATTAATTAAAGGAACAAAGACGAAACATTCTTATTTTTTCAATATAAAAATGTTCTTATTATAGATATACAGTTGGTCGAGTCTGTTTGATGAAGGCGTTACTAAGATACTAATAAATGTTTTATAGAGTATAGCAAAGTACTAAGCACACGTGGCAAAATTACTTAATGCTAAATCTACACTCCTTTTTAATGATTTAAAACATATTTTTATAATTTTATTAATGTACTTATTTCCTTTTCTATTGTACTTTAATCTGAGTATATAACAAAAGCTGTTTGCTTGTACTTGTAATTAAACGAGAATTTTATCAAACAAATATTCTTGTTTTTAATTTCTACTATGCTTTTAATTCATATGAAACGAAAACAACAACTATTTTGGTAGATGCCAGTGTACATTATTTCGTAAACCCTAGACTTGTTACAAATTTTGTCGGTTTTAAATTAGAAACACTGTAGCCATTTTAGGCATCAGGACCTGAAAATAGTTTGGAGCAATCTGTGTCACACATCTTTTGCCGTCTTTTTGGCGGATATCCAGTTCTAAGGTTATTTTCCTTTTTTTTATATATTAAAAAAAATCTATAACTATTAGTTTTAACTGAATTAATAGTAGTTTTCTCTCACATGTTTACAAAATTGGAGTTATGTAAGTTGAATTTCGATATCAGTACCTGTTTTCCTGGAATGCAAAATTATTGGGAATTTTTATTTTTTTCTAAAAGAAAATAAAAAAGTATTTTATTGTTATTATACATTTATTTATATGAAATAAAGAATATTTTTTAAATAAACGGAAAATGAGATAATTATTACATTGGAATTATTTATCAATGTAAATACATATTAAAAATAGCTGTGAAGTGAATAACAGTGTAAACAGGAAAAAGGTGGGTGGAGTGCAAATAAGATTCCATGCTGGTATTCTAAAATTAGAACTAATAAAGAAGTAGAGTTTACTTCAAATTCAATATTTAATTTATTTTATTTTTAAGCATCTTATCAATTTAAGTAGTAAGCAAACTTGAAATAGTAACTGATTATTTAATGTAAATATTATGAAAGCTGATTATTTTTTTTAAAATAGTTTTAATAGATAAGATAATTTATTTTAAAACTTTCAATTCTATTTTGAGTTTTTAAGTGACAGTTTAATCGATCTTCTTTAGCTCAACTTTTTTTAAATTATTTTTTCAACTGTCTGAACTTGGCTGTTGTTGCTTTCCTGTCGTGATGTATTATACGATGGTTTAATCGTTTGCCTATTTCTGGATGAGCTCAGCTACGTGATGATGGATGACCGTGAATTTTTTCTTTTTACATAGTTTATCCACGAACACAATATTGTGTTGGTGGTTTATCTATGATGTTATAATTAAATTCTACTTTTATAGACTGGAACGAGAAAATACATAAATCTAGACAATGAAACATGCAGGATGAAAGTTTACTAGAATGGAGCAGGTTGTGGCATTGTGTTAAATGACATGATTGTTTATATTTGTCATATTAGAATTTGAAATCATTCTGGCTATTCAAATTACATAGAATAGTATTGCATTTGTTAGTCAAATGAAGAAATTAAGCTAAAGGTTACAGTGGCTCATCACGTCAGTCTAAAGTACACTAACGTTGAATATGATGTGATGAGTTACTTGATATTTTTGTGATAAAATAATATTATATTCGAATATTTTTTTTTATCGTTGTGACCTGACACGGTGTTACAAGTTAATTCAGTAAAATACAACACACTATCACTTAAATATAATTATTTTAATTGTAAAATGAATTAAGTGATTTATGGTCACTTTATTGAGACATTTGATATGATTTTTAGTATTGTCGAGACTTAGATGTACCAGAACATTGCAGTAGATAATGTAAGATGAAAAATCATTATCAGTTACAAACTGTGGTCGTGTCTTGACTATTTTCTTGCAGTATTTATTCGTCAAGAGATAAAGAGTCACGAAATATTTACTGATTTTTTTTTTCGTTTGTTGAATATAAACCAAAGCTCTAATTATTTTATCGGTAATACGATGTTGTAAAAGTTATAAAAGTAACATTATTAGTTAGTTGACTGTTTATATCGATCGATTAAACTCGGTAACGAATAGACCGTAAATTATTGATTACATCAGTTAAGAAATGTTGCATGGTAGATCGTTTGCTTTAAGTCAGCTGATTGTGATTTTAATTAGTTAGAATGAGAGGTTTCACGCAACAGCTTTTATAATCGGCTTTTGTGACTAGAAAGGGTAAAAAAAATGTTAATGGCGATTTTAATGTATTTTTAAGAGTAGTCTTTTATTTCCACTCGCAAAAAAATGTAAAGAAAAAAGAAAAGCTGATTAAAAGCTACCTGAACGAAACCGCCTTTAATTAGTATTATTACCGCTTGCATCTGAAAAGATGATTTCGAGAAAACGTTTACTTAGATGAATTTATAATATCTCTAGCATTAATATATATAAAAAATTTAATATTGAATTACAATTTTATTTTTTTTATTTCTAGAGCGTTGCAGTGAACGCAGCATGGAAATAAATTCCCATTATAGTCATTTACAAAGGAAAGGTGAGAGAAATTCTAATTGTAATTAATTATCGTAAGTCTGATTTTAATTGTTTGATCGCTTTTATCTGATATTTTGTACACAAGGTTTTTTTTTATACATAGTTTCATTAACAATGATGGAATACATGTTTTATATTTAATTAAATAAAATGGTTTGATTATTTCATTTTTTTAAATCTAGCTATAAATACATTTATGCGACACGTGTATATAATCGTTTTACTCTGTGCTTCCAGGAAGCGTTGATAAAAATCGTTATTTACAAGATTGGCCCTGAATTGGAGAACGGCAACATTTTGGATATTATTTTTTTATATTTAATTGTGGAAAATTATCTATTATTTTACGGAAATTATTGTGCTGGATTTTTATTATTATTATATAATATTTTTAAGAGGCATTTAAAATGCATATTTTTATAGGGGCGTTTGATATTTATTTGTAATTTTAATAGTGTTTTTATTATCTTGTAATTTTTGTTTTATTTTTATTTATCTATTCTATTTTAGATATAAACAATGCATCTCCGGTGACTTCTCCGGTGCCTTCGCGGAGGGATGTAAGCAACAACATGACGAACAACTCTGTCGCGGATTCTCTGTTGAGAGAGCAACAATTCCAACAGCAAATTCTACGGCTGAAGGAAGAGCAGCAACTACAACAGGAGTTCCTCGTACGGCAGTTCCAGCGGCAGCAGCAGCAGTTGGCCGAGGAACATGAGAAACAGCTTCAACAACATATTAAAGTGTGTTTTTCTTTTAGATTCCAGTGAGTTCATTATTGTCCTCACTGGTTATAGATTTTAAAATCTTGTTTATTGTTTGTTTTTGTAATAGGAGTATCTAGAACAACAGAAGAAGCTGGATGAGGAGGCGCGCCAAGATCGCGAACGGAGGGAAAAACAGAAATTAGAAGCGCTCATGAAAAAGGAGAAACATGAGCAAAGTAAGTTGATTTTCAAGGGTAATTTGTTTATTTCTTTTATGGGCGTGCGTTTAATCTTAACAAATGGTTTAATAATAAAGCTACGATAATCATTTTTTAAGTTGTCGGTTAATAAAATATTTGGTGGAGCATTAATTTAATTAATGGCTCTTTTCGGAGCACTTGGGCCCCAAGGACGTGTTTCATGTGTCTGTGCAGTGATCCGCCACTGCCCCTTTTCCAATATAACAAACTTTATTCAGTCAAACCTCAGGCAAACTTTGATTGGCTAAAGGCTAAATTTTGTATTGAAATTTATAATACAGATTTATAATACAGAAATCGAAGTGAAATGATCATTACTTAACAGAGGTAGTAGGGTATAGTTAAGAGAAGGTTCTCAGATTGTCATTAGTATTAATGACTCTCTAATTAGTGTTACTGCATCGGCTGAACAGTGGCCAATGAGATTTTATTCGAGGTGTCTGCGATGGGTAGCGTAAAAGTGTGTAACTTTTTAAAAACGATAATGATAAGGTTAAAACACAGTATAATCTAGTTTAATTTTGACTAGTGAAAAATATTTATGAAAATTTTTTAAAATTGGTTTATATTTTTGAAATATTTGAAAGCTTAATGATCAATATCGTTCCATCTTGCTAGAAACTCGAGTTTTAAAGTTTCTAGTTTAATTTAATTTTCGCCGACATAAGCTTCTATTAGTAACTTACAGCAGCCAAATTTGACACGTAATTTAGTATTTTATTAATGACGCTTAGTTTGATATTCATATGAATAGTCTCAACGGAATAATTTTCTCTAAATATTTTATAAATATTCTTTCACTTGCTTTGAATGTTGCTCTTGAATTGAAGCAATAATGCTAAATTCAAATGTTTCTTAAAATTAGTTTTTGGTTTTAAAATATTCCAAAGAAAAGGATGAATGTACTTATATGTAAAGTTTCTGGTAGAAAAAGTCAAGAGAATGTAAGATTAAAGCAGGACTAGCCTGAGGGTAGTGGGAAAAATTCTTCGCTAGCACTAAACTTTGTCCTCAAAAATGCTCTGTAGTTGGATTTAAATTTGAGAAAGGCCTCATGCTGACATTTGCACCAGGTTTGCATTTTTTTGACCAGCTATATTTTAGGGATAAAAAGTTTGTGTACTTATATCGGTTCAGGTCATCACTTATCTACTGTAGGATACTCTCTCTCTTGAATTATGAAAGTTGCAAGTAGAATTTTTTAATATAATTAATTTCAGTATTGTAATAAAACTTTTACTTATTAAAATTGATAAGGGTAGCGAGTGTAGAATTATTATTGCTATATATTTGTTAATTGGGATATTTTTCATGTTTATTTTATATTAATGTGACGAGTTAAAGCCATAACTTAAAAAAAATTAACGAGCAAGTTTGTTTTCTTTGTGTTTAAGGCTAAAAATGTCACATGTCACGTACTGCTGACCAATCATGTCTGAGCATTTCAAACATAACTAATGGTTGCCAACTCCCAACTGTTTCATCATTTGATGGAATTTTAGTTGAAAGGTTTTTTTTTATTTAAGTTATTGCTCGGTTTTATAGGTGAAAACAAAGTTTTACTATTGCTCTTAAAACAAGTGTGATGTATGGTGTCATCAATCAACACTGGTGGTTTAGTGTATACTAGTTACAGTTACAGAATACTCAGTTTGAAATTTTTACTTCAACTATGTTTAGTAGAATGTATTAATTGGAATGTGACTCATTCATTCATTCTGTAGAGGCAAATTATTTTTTTTTTACTTTGGCAAATAAATTGTTTCAACTTAAGCATTACATAAGCTAATAGGTTCATATCATTTCTAGAAAAAAAATGAAACAGCATTACATTTGCCAAGAAAAGAAAAATGGTGCCTTTGGTTCCACAAATCAAAGACAGTTTACGTTTTTTTATTTTAAAAAAAAAAATAATTTTTAAAAAAGAAAAATTTTAAGCAGAGAAATGTGAAAGTTAAAAAATTGCAATTTGTTTGGAACAGTAATTTGTCATTAAGTAATCTTAAACTTAGCTTTATTTAATTGAGGAGAATGTTTACACATTATGAAAACATGATATATATTCTTGCGTCAGTTGTGGTATATTATGACGTGGAAATTTGTGGTTAAGAGGGATATGGCGCCATTCTTGTATAAATTACTGTTAGTGACTATATGAAAGTGGTGCCTTGACCTGTAACTAGGGAGGCTAGATATTTATAGTTTGATCTAATGAATGGTCGTCATTGAAGTTTAAGCAGCTGGCCTCTTTACTGTACTGTGTGTGCATGAAAACGATTGGGACGAAACTGGTTTTTAACATGAAAGCATTTGTTTTCTCATAAGCAATTTAATATGCCATTAGATTACATTTTTTTTGTTTATTATTGTTTTGATATTTTTCTATTTTAATTAACTAATGATATACATAATTTGACAAGTTGATTAGATTAGAAGAAAATATGAATTTTTATTTTATTTTTATTTTACTTTAAATTTTTATTTTCGTTTCAGTTTGAGCATGCTGCTCCTGTTGGGCACAATTTTTAGGAAAATTTTAATTTTTTTTTAGAATTCTGTAAAACGATTTGTACTAGCTTGTGTATTGAAATTGATGAATTTTAAGATGTAATAATAACTTTCTTTTGCAAATAAAGAGAGTGATCTCAAATTTCTTTTGCATCAGTTTTATATTTTGTGAAATTTTATTACTTTAGTTTGTAGTCAAAAATTTTCAATGAATCTTGAAAAATAAATTTCAAAATTATTATTATTAAATTAATATTTAATAATTTGATTAGAGATCACTGTCTTGGCATTTTAGTTTTATCTAAACAACTTGATAGTTAATTTAAGAGACACAATTTTTAAAAACAATACAATTTTGAAATGTTTAGGCGCTGTGGCCTCTTCTGAAGTGAAACAACGACTTCAGGTTTTTATATTCCAGAAGAAACAGAGGGAAGCAGCTGCAAATAATAGGTTAGTTTTTATTTTATTTTATTTTTTGTCTTTTTTGACTTATTTACTAGCACACACAATCATATCAATCTCAAATGTCAGTTTTGATATTTGAAATGACATTGGTGGCTAGATTTGGTTTTGGGAAAACTGTGGCACATTATTTATATCAGTTTTCTACAATTCAAGTTTTTTGGGTTTTAAAATAAATTTATCTTGTAAAAGAAAAGTTTTATAACTGCATTCTGTTACTCAAAGAGAAAGTTGGTTGCAACTTAAAGTAAGCAGAGTCAACCCAAATATCAAAACAGGCGTAAACTGTTCTCTAAAACAAAACAGTTGTTGAACTGTTTATGCAAACAGACAGTTTTTGGCGTTAAAAGCTCAAACAATACCATTTAAAATTAAAATCATCAGTCACCCTGTCAGAATTTATGGTGTTTTATCATCAATTCTTGTGTTAATATGCAAAATCTTTCTATTAAACTGCAAACGAAAACAATATTTGAGAGCAGTTTCATTAAAATACATAAGCATCAGATTAAACTTATTATTTTTACGTAATTTAATTAATGTATATTTTTTGTTTTTGTTTTTCTAAATTAGGGAGGTGAACCAGTTACGCAAAACAGGTACAGTAAAACTTGTTTATGTGAAATTTTACTAAGAATACATAATTTTACAAACATGTAGCTAAATTTTTTTGGAATGGTTATATATTTTTTGGCTAAATACGCCGAGTGAGAAAAAATAGGCAGATTAGTTGGAAGAATTTTTCATTCCTATAATTTTTTTTTAAATTATTGATGTAGAGCCAAAGACTTAACATTTTATGTGTGTATTTAAAAATTGTTTATTTTTTTATTATTTTTTTAAATATCTTCCCATTGCTATACATCTTTTATAACTATTAATTCGTGTCACTATATGAAGGACAGTTGTGGCAAGCTCACATTATTTGATTAATTAGCTAATATTTTAAAATCCTAAAAATAATTATAGTACAAACTTCAAAGAGATTTTAATCTAATTTGTGCAAGTTTCAAAAATATAGTTGGAATTTTAATTTTAGCTCGTATTTGTCTTCACTTAATTAAAGTCAAACAAATTATTTACCTCATTGATATCTAGGCAGCAAGCATGAATCAGATTTTTTTTAAAAAGTGGACGACAGGAAACTGTCTTTTCAAAACCATTGCCAAACTCTTTTGTAGGATATTATTTTAGATGGTGAAATGCGTCATCGTTTTTAGTTAGAAAAATGTCTAACTGAAGACGTCAAAAGGCTGAAATGAACTAGCTTAGAATCTATAGTTGACTTGGAAATGATATTTTAATCATTCTGTCACTGATGCTATACAGACTCCAACGCTCTGCCTATTTTTGTTACGCGTGACTATGGAAACGCTATTTTTATATATGTTCGAAAGATAGGAAAATAAAAAGAGGAGGAGGAACAAATTGTGAAACTTGTCAGCCGTTTTTAAAACGTAAAACATGATTTCGACATCTTGTTTGTGTTTAGAAAATTCTGAATTTCTGTTAAATATATTATTTCACGTTAATAAAAAGCGATCGTGTGAGTCGTTTTTGAGAGAAGTGACTGCTCTAGTATTCAGGGAAGCATTTTATGTAGATTAAAATAAAAGAATCTGTAAAATTTTATACAAAACGTGAATTTGAAAGAATTTTATGCATCAATTTGCATCCACAATGTAATACAATACTGTGTTTACGTTGTATTGACATTGAAATGTGTGCTTTAAATTCGAGAAATACTGTAAGTAAATAAATTGAATTTAAATAGAATTGAGTATATGAATGAAAGTACGAATCTGGTAAGGTTCATATAGAATTAAATAAACAAAGGTGTGGATATACTTTTATTTTCACTGCTATCAGTAACCCGATGATGCAAACTAGTTTGCTGAAACATGTTTGTTTATTTACTTTAACTTATTTTTATATTTTTATAATGAGAGGTTTTAAACATTAAAAAAACACTTTAAAAAGCTTCGTAAATTAAACTTGTAATTCTGCATTTACTTAAACCAAGAGTAAAAATTAAATAAACAAGTATTATTTTTTACAGTTTATTGGAACAAAGCTCGCTCTTATTTTGTCAGACATTTTATATTGATAAAACGAAATTTGTTGCCGATATTTTTATTTTATCTGATAGAATTTTATAAATAGATATTTTTTTTAATTTTAAATTATCATTAACTGTTGAAATAAGGTGTTGGTTCTCATATTTCTCTCTTCTCTCTTGACTTTAGTAGTTTTTTTGCATGTTTAAAGAAATGCAGTGTGATCAACTTTCTGCCTTCACCTTATGACACTCAACTAAAACTTTTTTCAATTGAATGATATAAATTTTAAGATTGCTGTGGTTTTATACAAATTATATACTAACAAATAACTAAAAAATGGCTGATGTGCTCATTTTTATTTTTTTATTTAATGTTTTTGTTAAATAACTACAAGTTCTACTCATTATGGTGAGGCATTGAATAGTTGATCAATTTTTAATTGTTTTTTTAATTATTTTGATTAATAATTATTTTTTAAATAAAAACTATATAATTTTTTAAAAGATTATGGTGGTGTTAAAGACATGTAAACAAGTTTTTAAATGGTGTTTTTGTGTGCCTCAATGTATGAGCAGAACATGTGTTGGTGTGAAAAAAAAGATTGCTATGCGCTTGTAGTGATAGCCTGATCTAGAATTTTCTTGCTTGCGTTTTTGTTACTTGTAGCCTCCGAACCAAACCTTAAAGTGCGTTCCGTCATCAAGCAAAAGGTTATAGACAACCGCAGTAGTCCTCTGCCTCGACGAAAAGATAAAGGGTCCTTCCCTCCGAAGAGGAGGCTTCCAATTACAAGTATGACATGCCTTTGCTTGTTTGTATATTTCTAATTAGTGCATTATGCAGTTGCATGATTAAAGACTGCAACTACCTGCAGATAGATTTACTAACAATAATTAATTAATTTAATTACACATCGTAATAATTCTTGTTTTCAGTGATTTCTCAATTGGAAAATGCATTGGAAAACTAATTTCATAGTTGATTTTAGTACAATTTGGAAATTGGTTTTTTCTTTTTGTTTTGTTTTATAAACAAATTGTGCAGATTTATTTACAATTTATACTTTTGTCAATAGATACTGGAAGTAGTACACCTGATTCTGGACCTAACTCCCCACCGAGTTCATCAATCATTCCCACTTCCAGATCTAGTAGTGGAAGTACACCTATACAAGAGGTAATTTATGAAGATAAATAAAATATTTATACATATGCATTTATGCGTATTTTTTTAAGGAACCTAATGGATCTCCCTATAGTTCAGTTGGTCAAGGAAGTTTTGGTGATTTAACTCTATACTCTTCGCCATCGATGCCTAACATATCAGTGGGCAGGCCGACTGTGCTTAGCAGTAATGTATCTGTAAGTTTGTTATATATATTTTAATACATTAATAAATAATTTTGTATTAGCAAATTATTTAAAATGTACATTTTTTATTCTGTAGTTTTTAATACGCGGGACACTTTAGTTTTTGTTTGTTTAGTTGTTGCTCTTGTAAATTGTGTTTGTTATAAGTAATAACTGCAATATGGTTTGTGTAAACAAAATTTATTGATGTTGTAGCAACTCAGATATGGTAATCTTGATTAATTATTCCTACTTGGTAACTCGGTTAGAGGTAAACCTCTTCAGTTTTTTTTTTTTAATATTTTTATTGTGTTGTTACTAGGTCACGGTTAGTTTTGTGCTGTATGTTGCAGATGTTAAAATTTATTAAGTAATTTAAATAATTTTATTGTTATTTGTGTTTTGTGAAACTAGGATGGAAATAAAGTATCGCCTGCAACGGAAGATCAATTAAGGGCTTTAGTCGCTTCACGATTGGGAATGCCCATAAGTTTACATTCATCTACATTGCCTTTTTATCCAGTGCTCCCAGGTTTGTTCAATTATTTATTTAAAATTTTAAATACTTAAAAAATTAATTTTAACGGTAAAATAATAGAAATCAAGCTTTTTAGTAACAACGTATGAAAAATTTGAATTTTTTATTTTAATATAAAAGTTTATATATAATTATCTTATTGACTTTAAAATTATCTCTTCTTCTTGAAGGTTTGCTTAACAGATCTACACCGCTTTTGTTTGAAAAAAAAGTTAAAAAAATTAATAGCACAGGTATGGTATCAATAACAGTACACAATCTTATCTTACTGTGAGCGAGATATTTGTGAATACTTGTCTCCCGGCAAATTCTTTGAATTCTGTATCAGAATTCAATTTTTTAGCTTTATTTTGCGGGCATTTAATATTTCACTTTACTTTGCATTTCTATAGTGAGATTACTACTTTAATATAAAGTGAATTTTTTTTCTGTTTTGTAATATTTTATTTTGAATTTCCAGCTATCGAAAGTGAGTTTACACCGCCTACAAGTCCTGCCTACATTCAACAACAAATGAAGGCGCTCGAGCAAGCAAGGACGTCTGGTCCGTCTTCTGTTGCTGCTGGAATGTATCAAGGTGGAGGAGCCATAACTGATGCGCAGGTCGCACAAGCAAGGCTACACAGGTAACGTTTTTATTATTGACCTGGGCTTGGTTTTGGTTTTGGATTTAATGGATTGTTCATGTTTTTTATAGAGCCGGTCACAGGCCCCTGGGCAGGACTCAGTCGGCGCCACTGCCATTAGATCATCCAATGCTTCAGCCACAAAATATGATTTTAAATCCCCATCAACAAGAACAGTTTTTAAGAGAAAAGCAGATGTATGAGTTGCAGCAGCAACACAATTTATTGAAACAGGTTAACTTTTTTAAATGTTCACCAGAAAGTATATTTATTTTTATGTTTATAATTTAATAGCACATTCGACAAACTGTATTGACAAGGGCTAGCAGTAAAAATCAAGTTGAAAATGTTGAAGAAGAGACAGAAGCAGCAGTTGCTCAAGAAATGAAAGACTTGGACAAACAACCCGAAGTTATTGATCTTACAGAACGCAAAGGCGAGGATTCAGAATTGGCCAAACAACAGCGTGAAAGAGAAGCGTTTTTACAACAGCAACGGGATTTAATGATGAGACACACGCTTCAAGTCAGTGAAGGTATTTTATAATACATGATATATATATATATATATATATATATGATATAAAAAAAAACTTGTTTTCCGTGTCAAGTGAAAAAAAACGTTTGTGTAAATCAGCATCAATCAATATCAATCATTTTGAAATTTCATTTGTCAATATAAAATATTTTTACTGAAAGCAACAAGCGTTTTATTTTTTTTTATCCAGATGAATTGTATTTTTATATAATTATTAATTTATTTAAAGGCTCAGCATTTACTCCTCGCCATCACACTG
>JAQFZN010000523.1:0-27955 GCA_034687075.1 Geophilus carpophagus
CATCCCAAAAAGATTAATAATAAATTCAAACATAAAGAGAAGAAAATTAATCTTAAAAAGACAATGAAGAAGTCAACAAAAAAATCACCTAAAACTAAATCAAAATAATGTTATAATAAACTTCAATTATTTTCATTTTTATTTGCAATTATTTATTTTAACATAGCCAAATTTTACAATTTAATACTGAATTTAAATTACACAAAAAGTGCATTGAAATGAGAATTATTTAATTGTAATTGTAATACAACCACAAATTATTTAAATATTAAAAAAAATAAACTTTTTTATACGCAAAATCTTTCAAAGGAACACTTACTAAACTTCGTACAAGGTATTTATGATGTTCTAACATCTTACTTCGTAATAAGTTGTGGATCTATATAGTATTGTGCTGTCTGATAAACAATTATTGATAACCCCATCTAGTGACACAATATTTAAATACCGAATCTATATACAGACTGATGTCAATGCTTGAAGGCTTTTATTATTCCAATGTTTTACTCGAGTTTGTGTTAGAAAAGTTACTGATTTTAATTTGGGCAGAGGTTGAATTAAAAACATTCATCATCAAGGAAAAATAGTTATTTTTTTGTGATGTCACGTAGAAAATTTGACAGCGAAGACTACGATTCATCTTTTGATGATGATGCAAAAAGGGCATCAAGGTTTGATTAATAAATAATTATTATTAAACTGCTTAAATTAATACTATAACTTAAATTTCAGTGAACAGAAAGCTAACTTATTACTGAAAGATGTTTCCAAACCGATTAAAGAGAAATGGCGACCAGACTACGATTCCCATTGGGCAGACAGATCAAAAACATTACCTCTTCTCGCCTTAGATGCTGTATCCTTTAAAACACAATTAAACGAATAGCTTTTAATAAATTTTGAATTTTTATAATTTTGTTTAATTCGGTAATCAGTATTCGAGACATAAAGAATTGATTAACAATTATTATTTATACTATTCGGGATCTCGCAGTGGTTTTGAAAGAAATAGGTAAGTGTAAGTATAATTAAAAAATACATTTTAAACATTGTTGTTTGTTGTAGAGTTAATGACAAAACAGACTTGGACGTATTAAGAGAGAATCATCAATTTGTTTGGTCAGATGGTGATGAAGCGGAAACATGGGAACAACGTTTAGCTAAAAAGTATTATGATAAACTATTTAAGGAATACTGCATTGCTGATTTAACCAGATATAAAGAAAATAAAGTAAATTTATTTTTTAAAAAATAAAAATGAATAAAAAAATTAATTTGAAAATTTGTAGGTTGGTATGCGTTGGAGAATAGAGAAAGAAGTTGTTGAAGGAAAAGGGCAATTTTTTTGTGGTAGTAAACATTGCAACGGTGAAGTTGGTCTTCGAAGTTGGGAAATTAATTTTTCCTATGTTGAGCAAGGTCAAAAAAAGAATGCATTAGTTAAATTAAGTAAGTTACTTTTCTTTAATAAACACTTTTCAAACGTTATACTTAAAGAAATAATGCGATTTTATTATAGGATTATGCCCCGAGTGTTCTAAAAAACTTAATTTTCATCACAAGTAAGATTTTTTTTAAATCTTTTTTAATTTTATGAACATTATTAATTATTATTTTAATTACTCAGGAAAAAGGAGTTTATTCCTAAACGACTCTCATCAAAACATTCCAAACGTCCCAAGCTCGATTCACCATCATCTTCTAAAGGTTTGAATCTAACTTTTATTTTTATTAATTTAGAACAATTATAACAAAATATTTTCGTTGATAGAAAGCGAGGAAAATACCAGTGAGACTAAACGTGAAGAGATTTCCGAAACAATGTCAAAAGAAATGGAGCAAGAGATTTGGAGTAGTAAACCTTCTGGATCAAATAATGAAGAAACAGTTTCTAAAGAACAAGAATTTGAAAATTTTTTCGAAGACTTATTTTTATGATTTATTTGCTAATTGTACAAATGCTGCACAAATAAAATTATGATACATTGCCTGGAAGAATTCCATGCCTTTGATGATACGGTTCATACGGATCATCTACATAATAACGGCGACGTTTCCAAAACTTTGTGGTCATGTGATTAAGAAGACGACTTTGCTGCCTATTGCAAAATAAATGCATTCTCATTCGCTGTCGTCTTTTGATTGATTTTCTCCAGTGGTGCTTGTTCTTTCCAGCTTTAGTGCGGATCCAAGTTCCCCAATGAAGACGGTAAAATCGTCGGATGACTGTCTTCACAGTCTTTCTTTTGCACGATCGTTTAGAAAATTTAATAAGGTTTCGGCGTTGTTCAGATTGGTAAATCGATGTATTTAATAGGGGGGTTGGTGCAAATAGCCTAAAAATATAATTTTTAGTTAAAAAAATTAGATAAAGCTTTTTTAAACATTTTACCGTTTCTGTGACAGTGAAAACGATTCCAAAGTGCTAATAAAGGGTGAGCTGAGAGTACTTGATGATAAATACCGAGTAGCAGGGACTGTCCAATTTAAGCCAATTTTTTGAATTTGTCTATTACTAAAAAGGCAGTTACCAGCATTTTCAATTTTGGTTGTCCTTATGATTTTGCAAGTAGATTGCCATATACTGCTGCTTCTTCGGATTCCTAAATTGAAAAATAAACAAAAATGTTATACACAATGCTTTAATTAATAGTAAAAAATTACCTAAGCCAAAAAGAGTAATAAAACCAGTCATTTTCTTTATTCACAAAGTTGTTTTTAATTCATTACATAACGTAAAATAATCTATCTTGTTGATATTCGAGCTATAAGCACATCCACAGGAGAATGCAAAATTTCACTTTTTAAGCTACGGAAGTTGATCCGATCCATAAAACACATATACATATCATACGTATCACATAAAATATGAACATTTTATTAGTTGTATTTTTTTTATTTTTTGTTATGTATATTAATAATACATTAAATAAGTAATATAACAGTATATAAATTTAAAAGTTTTAAACTGTTTGTGTGCAAAAATTGTAATAAGTTTTAAGTAACAAATGTACCTTGCGAGCTTCCATAGAAACTGGTGTAGGTTACAGTTCAAAATATGGCAGAATGTTAGTATGGCGTTTAAAAAACCAGCATGCTGTTTGTGTTTTCGCCATTTACTATGAAATCCGCTGCAGATGACGAAATGTATTACAATAAGCTACCAGACTATTATGTTGGTCCATTTTCTTCAACAAAAGGACTGAAGCAAAACGATGTAACGGAAAAAGAAAATAATAGAACCTATAATGAACCTTGTTATGATAAAATTCCTTCCTACTTTACTGAACTGCGTGAAAACGGGATTCAGTGCAATTCAACCCAAAATTTAACGTAAATAAAACAAAAAAAAAAACTATTTCAATTAAAAATTAAATTAGAAACATAATATGTTTAATTTGATTCTGTCTGAGTAATTTATTATTTTAAAATATGTTACATAGGGTTGAGAAATCAGACGACGCAATTAAATCATCGCGAGGAAAATGCAAATTAAAGCAAATGGTATTACTAAATTAATATATATTTACATATTTTAATTGTTATTGTTCACAGGAAGAAAGACGAGTTATTTACGTTGGAAATGTCAGTCATAGCACAACATTAAACGATTTACGTCAGCGTTTTGCAAAATTTGGACCAATTGATGAAGTAAAACTGCACTTTAGAGAAGTTGGGTTTGTGTTTTCGTAATCATGAAATTTTATTTAATTGAGATTTATTTTAATTCTTATTCCTATATAATAGTGATAGCTATGGATTTGTTACATTTGTAAATAAATATGATGCGGTTAAAGCTATTCAATGTAAGTACCATGGTGGAGTGTTAGTGATGTACTTATTTTGAGTAACATCATTAAATATGTGTGGTTACTTGTTAGACGGTAATGAAGATCCATCATTGCCGAAATACGATCTTTGTTTTGGTGGTCGTAGACATTTTTGCAAAAATCAATATGCAGATTTAGGTATGTTGATCGAAAAATGACCTTTTATTTTAAATAAATTAATTTTTATACTTCAAACAGATGCGACAGCGGAAGAAGAATCCGCCAACAAAAAAATTCAACCAATATTGTGATAAGAATATAATGAAGAGTAGTAAATTTGACCAAAGAGGGGGAATTGGGCACAAGTGATACCATTTGTAATACAAATTGATCGAATACGTGTTTGCGTAATAAATAAATCAACATTTGTTATACAATAAAAAATTAATCTGTTTATTTACTTATAAAAAAATAAGATTGAATAAACCAAAATAACAAAATTTAAGTAATTGTGTAAAACTTTTACGAGTTTTATATAAACAAATAATTTGTTTATTAAGAAAGATGTAGTATAATTTACACATAATTGCACATGTATAATCTGTATGCATAAAATTTGATTAATAGGTTGGGGAACCTTTAGGGTCATTAGAACCTTTGGAAGTAAAAGGATTTGCAAATACATTTAATGAACTATTTGAATTAGCTGAACTTGATTCTTTTACAAGGCTAAATTCCATCTTGGAATTTCGTTTGTTAGAGTTCGTTGATATCAAACTTAACGAGTCTGAAGAGTCTATATTAATAAGTAAAAAAAATTAGTAAAGGCGCATTAATTCGTTTTAGTTTTTTTTCTGTCACTCCAAAAACGAATTTTCCTTTAGATACTTTTTTAAATCAAAAATTTAATTTTTCTTTTTATAAACTCGCTTTTAGAATATACAAGGTGAATTCAAATAAAAGCTAACCAGCTGAGCCTTGACGATTACGAAGTTCTTCCCGCAAACGTTCCACTTCTTTTTCCAATTGAGAACAACTCGATTCACTTTCACTCACTTGTATACATAATGACTACAAAAGAAAAAATATATATACATATATATATAATTGAGTTAATTACTCTCGATATAAATTAATATTATTACCTTTAATCTATTCTCAAGTGACGAACGAATACTTTGAATTAACGGTTCTGTTTTTGGTTTTACAGTGTTTTCCAAAATTCTAGATAAAAATAAAATATTTACTACTGCAGAATACTACTGTATTTGACTAACTTGTTTGGTGCTAAGCTGATAATATTTCGTTTGTAATCTCCTTGTGCACTATTTCCCAAATTTGTAACATGAAGATGCACAGCTTCAAAGCTTATCCTAAAATTCAGAGATCACAACATTAAAATTTTGTATAAAAATTTAGAATCATAAAAAAAAATTAAATTATGTGAATGAGTTATGATAGACTTATCAAAACAGCAATTAAACAACTAACCCATCCTTTGATCGTAAACAAAGGTGGTCAAAAGTATGTGTCGAAACAAACTTAGTATTCTGCGTAGTGAATATTAAAAACAAAAATGTTTCATCATCGTCACTCATTGCCCGCAAAGTATGATGAATAATTTTTTCTAAAAACGAAGGCTCTAAAGATGTATTTTTTCGTGCTCTAAACCATCCAATGGCACTCTAGCAATAACGAAAATAAATAAATGTTCAACTTAATAACCAATATAAATTAGTTATATGACATAATTAATATTTAGTTTTAAAATAAAACCATAACATATTTACCCCACATTTTTCTCCAAGTATTGTTTGCAAATTTTTCTCAAGTATCACACCAGTGTTGTTATAAAAACTGTATGGTTTTTCCACAGTACAGAAATCCTGTATAACTAAAATATATAATATTTCTCACATAATGTCAAAAGTGACATTCCAATTATATATATGTACCCATTATAACTTTTTCTGTACGATTATTTATCTGAGAGTCGTTGACTGTGTCTTCAATTTGGTGTTTCGTATAGCCAAACAAAAATCCTTCCTATAGTTACAATACACGTAAAATTAATGTAAATATTAGCGAATTTAATGTCAATTTTATTTTACCTGATCAGAACCGCAACAAGCATTATCGTAAAATAAAGATGACAGCAGGGGACCATCGATAGAGAGTTGAACCGCCGCCATAACAGGAACAAACAAACCAGCAAAGAGGGGCGGAGATAAATAGAAAAGGCCCTTTAATCAGGGGGTATCACGTCATCTTTAAAAGTCATCGAAGACCAACGACACCTAATGGCAAAGTAAACTAATTTTAAAGTGGGCGTATAATTTCTATTTATATTTACAGTAAGATAGTGGGAAAAGGGACATTTACTTTAGATTTTAACAATTGACAAAAAGTAATTTATATTGTTACGTAATTTTTATAAGGTTGTAAAAATTATTTTCTCTTTTTTCATTTTGAAAAACTTCCTGTATGATTGCGCAAAATTTTTCAATTAGCTGTTATTACTTTTTTATTATTAGTTATATTGACATAAATTATATTCTTTTAATCATATAAATAGGGAGCAATGTTATAAAAATAATTTCTGCTTAACTCTGACGTAAATCAGGATCAACTCCAAACTCCAATGTCATTATTAGGCATTTCAACACATCTTTTTGTATTAGTTATATAAGAAGATGAGTAAACAGATTTTCTAAAATGCTACAACCTTGAAGAATAGGAGATGGGAAACAAATTAGCTAATTTTTGATGCTTTGATATCAAAAAATAATAAAAGAAAAATGGCCTTGGTTACCGACCTTGGCCTTGTTACTCTATTTATGACATAGGGTGATTGGTGCATTGTAAAAGAAGGAACCAGGAGCCATTCGAATTTTGCATTCCTGAATAAATTTATTGTTTCTGTTTAATGATTTATATTTGAGTTTTTGATCAATATTAGCAATTTCTTAGAAGTTAACTTGATAAAATCACATTAGATAAACTCCTCCCTCAATTCTGAAATGGAACGTGCAAACTCGTCATACATACAATGTTTGAAGATCAAAGCAGGTTAGGCGGAAGCGGGCGAAGGGAAAACGGGGAAAACCAACCTTGCACAAACACAGAATTAAGTTATTGAACAAGTAACAACTGAACTGAACGCACATATTTTTTGTCTTGAAGAAATCAAGATTTAATTTTGACAAAATGAGCCTGGACGATGAAGTAAGTTAATATAACTCATTAGTTAACATGAATTTTTAAAAATTTATAATTTTTGATTTTAGGTAAGCAATGTGATTAAGCCATTTATTTTATCAGATGAGCAGTTGGTCGAAATTCGAAACAGAGTTACTAAAGCTATGGTTTTGGGTTTAAATCCAGAAACTAAATCTCAGTCAAGTTTGAAAATGATTTCGACTTATGTACGCAGTTTGCCAAGCGGTGCAGGTACAAACAAAATAAATTCCGCCGTTGATAAAAAAAATAGTGGCCTTGTGATATAACAAACTGCGATATAAGCAACTTTTGTAATAAGCAACCCTAATATGAGCAATTTGTTTTCCATTAAAAAAATTGATGTTAGCAATTTAGCTGTAAAATGTAACGCTAGTAGCTGTATAACAGTATCAATATCCATTTTAGTACAGTATCGATCGTAATTAGTTGCTTACATTGCGAAGCCATTGAATTTTAAAAAACTCTCTATTTTGCAGAAAAAGGAAAATTCTTAGCATTGGATTTGGGTGGGACTAACTTCCGTGTGCTCATGATAGTTTTGGATGGCAACCATGAAAATTGTCAAATGTTATCAAAAATTTACGCTATTGATAAGAAACAGATGACTGGACCGAGTAGTGAAGTAAGCAAATATCTTTTAAAGCATGTGACCATTAGTTAAAATGACATGAACAAATCACGCGACCAACCGAAAGAACTTGATACTTTAACCGTTCAATTAATAATCTCACGCTTCAATGACTTACTTATCAGTTAATTAAACTATGTATTTATAAATTACAAGTATATTTCGTAATAATTGTCAAGAATGCAATATAAAAGCTGTCTAGACTTAAATTTTCGCAATAAACAATTTTTTACATGAATGCGGTGAAGCAAATAAAAAATTCCTGTGCAAACTGCGATTAAAATTTATTATATAATATCTATAATCGGGTATTGCGTTACAAAACTAAAGGTAAATTAAGCAGTTGTTTAATCTAAGGAATTAAATCTTTAAAACGAAAAATTGGAACAGTATAGTTTAAACTTAACTTTTTTGTTTTTATGTAAACATGCTCCTTTTTTCTTCTTTTTTTTATTGCCATGTAAATAAACATTTTTTAGTTTCTTTTTTTACTCTTCATATATAACACGTGACTCTATATTTAAAAATGAAAAATGAGAAGTTATTTATAAAAATTTAAAATTATATCTGAGGTATTAGTAGGGCACGAAGTTTGTTAAATAATGTCAAAAGTCCAACTGAGAATGACGTACTTGGAATAAATCCAGATTTTAATTTTGTAACAAACATGATATACTGTGTGGACAAACTTATATATATTTTTTTTATTTTCAGCTCTTTGATTACATCGCAGCATGTTTGGAGTCGTTTATTAAAACGCACCAAGTTGATAATCTTCGCTTGCCTTTGGGTTTCACGTTTTCTTTCCCATGTGATCAACTTGGCCTTACCAGTGCACTGCTCATTAGATGGACAAAAGGTTTCCAAGCGGAAGGAGCAGAAGGCGAAGATGTTGTCCGATTACTTGAAGATGCCTTAATTCGAAGGAAGGTTAGTTGTTAATTCAATAAAATTGTGATAAAATGTTAATTTTAATTTCATTGAAGGTAAGCAATATTGAAGTGACGGCCATTTTGAATGATACTACTGGAACATTAATGTCTTGTGCCTTTCATTGTCATTCATGTTTGATTGGTTTAATACTTGGTTAGTTTTGTGTATTTTATTATATTTTGTGTCAGTTTTTATGTATTAATATTACACAAATATAGGAACAGGAACAAATGCATGCTATGTTGAAAATTTGGATAACGTCCTTAGCTGGACAGGACCTCGTGATGAAGGGCCTAATCAGGTGATAATTAACATTGAATGGGGTGCGTTTGGCGATCTTGGAGAACTTGAATTTATTTCTACTGAATTCGATGAAGATATTGACAGACGGTCATTGAATCCAAAACAACAATTGTACGTACAGTTATAATGTATTAATTACAAACTTGCCAAACTTTTAATTCATAACTTGTGAACTATTTTCTTTTAGGTTTGAAAAAATGATTTCCGGGATGTATTTAGGTGAGATTATGCGTGTTATTCTCGTTTCCCTGATACAGAAAAAACTGCTTTTTAATGGAATAATGTCGCAGTCGTTGCTAGAACCTTACGAATTTGCGACAAAACACGTATCTGAAATTGAAAAGTATTATATAATTAAGCTTGCATGTATGAACATGACATAATAAGTTTTTGTTCTTGCAGTGATTTGGCAGGTACTGACGAGCGAATAAAAGAAATTTTTTTGGAACTTGGTATCAAAAATATTAGTCTGGTGGACTTAGTCATAATCCGTTTTATAGCTAAGTCAGTATCTGAACGAGCAGCATATTTATCTGCAGCTGGTAAAGCGAATGTAAATAAATTCTACGTAATCGTACTTAATTATTTTTAACATTTATCTAGCTGTTGCAGCATTACTTCTAAAAATTGGAAAAAATTTTGTGACCGTTGCAGTTGATGGATCTTTATACCGTTTCCATCCGCGATTCAAATCGTTAATGGAACAAAAAATAACTGAATTGGTTCCGCCAGATTATAAAGTAAAACAAGTTTATATATTTTTATAATCTTTATCCCGGTTTTAATCCATTGTCTTTATAGTTCGAATTAATGCTATCTGAAGATGGCAGTGGTAGAGGAGCTGCATTAGTTGCTGCTGTAGCCAGTCAAGAATTACGTAGAAGATTAAGTGGCTCCAGCTAGTAGGAAGATATTAAATTTGACATGTTACGACTCTAAAATGATATTAAACTTTTCGTTTATTGAAGATTGTTTATTAGTTTTATAATTGTCATTATTATCAATCAAAATTTCATCATATCAATCATTATAAAAAATTACATTCGGGGAAGTACATAGCGAGCTGTTAGAGCCATTATTGGTGCTCCAGTAGGAGCTCCAGGGAAAGGCCCTGATGATGCAGCAATGTCCAAGTGAGAAAACTTAATGGGTTTCTCATCATTTCGACCGTGCTAAAATTAGTTAATTTTAATTTAATTAGATAAAACGTGTTGATATTAAAGTTTCTAAAATTTACCTTATCTAAGCCAGAAACGGTTACAAGGAATGCTGCTGGAAACTGATGACCGCGAGGAGTGCGGGATGAAGGCAAATTGTTGCATTGCACTATATCTTCATACTCCGATTTTGGAACATTCAAGTCATAATCTTCACGTCTTAAAGTTGATATTTCAAATGGATCAGCAATGCCGTCACCAGCAAGTTGTAACTGTTGAGCAGACATTTCTGCAGCAGCTGGTCCGTTGTCAATTACAATCTGTTGGAGTAATAAAATATGCTTTACGTCACTTCCAATTCTTAAGATTCAAAGAATTATTCTTCTTACTGAATAGCCTTCTCCAACAGCTAGCACTGCATGTCCTGTAAGCGTGGCAATGGTGAATAAATGTGGATTCGCCTCATTTTGTGCCTTGATTTCAAGTTTTAAATTTATTAATCTTTTTTAAACTTTCTTTTTTGATTCCAAATATACCTTTTCTCTCATCATACATAACAAATCGGCCATTGCCATTCGTCCCTCAGCATCCGTATTTCCTACACGTACTCTCAGCCCTGATCGTGAAACTATGATTTCATCACTCACATAGCATTCTAAAATTAAAAATAAATTTACTTTTAATACAATTAAATTTCTATATCACTTACCAGAGCCTACACTATTTCGGACCATTGCCATTGCACCAACAACTTTGATGTTTTTTGGTTTTAGCATACTCAAAGTCTAAAACAATTTAAAAACATTAAAACAAAAATAGTTTTTTAACAAGTCTTTTTAATAAACGAACTTTAAAAAATCCAGCAACTGCTGCAGATCCGCATTTATCACGGTGCATTCCAGCCATAATACCGCCAGCTTTAATATCAGCACCACCAGTGTCGTATGTAACACCTTTTCCTACTAACATTAAAGTTGTGTCAATAACTCCCTCTCCAGTGTAAGATAATTGAATAACTCTGGCATGATGTCGTTCCACATCTAATTAAAAAACAAGAATGTGAAAAAACAAAAAAAAAATGATTTTATTAATCCTTTACTTTTTGTTGCACGATTAACTGCAGCTAAAAGAGGAAATTCTTTTGCGATAACGCTTTGGTCGCTTATAATATTCACTTCAACATTTGTTCCTTCAAAGACACTTTTAACGTATGATGCTACATTAGGAGCAGCCATGCGCTCAGGATCAGAACCTCCGATATCTCGAGCAACATATCTAAAATTAAAATAAATAAATCAAAGTTTCGTTTTGACAGTCCACAATAAATACCTTCCGGATTCTAATGCAATTGCAGTCACAATCTCCTTGTTAATTCTAACGTCACCAAAAATTCCCAATTTGGTAACTTTTTTACTTTTTTCCTTACAAAATTCTTTGCATTCAATAGGCTGAAATAAAACAAATAGCTACATATAGTTTCGAAAAATAAATATTATTATTATTAATTTGAAAGTTTCATGCAGTGACTTGTTGTCGTTTTTTATTTAAATATTAATTAAAAATTAAATGAAACAAACCACATAAAGAGCTTGGAGAGCTCCTAACAAGGCAACCAACGTGGAATTAGGGAATGAATTGTCCAATAAAGAAATCAGCAATGGGCTTCTGCTTCCAGATTTTAGAGCTCTGAAAAAATTAATGTTATCATTTAATGTCTAGTTATTGTCTATTTGTAAAAAAAGTCATCATGACTAAGATTGATTTCTTATAACAGAAAACAAACGAACTGATTACAATTATCAAATCGTATTATATTATTATCTTTAATTGATTAGATAAAAGTTAAACTAATAACCTTTCGATTCCTTTTGTTGCTGCTTCTCCTACTCGACGAACGTCATCAACATCACGTTTTAAATTTCCAGTTGGCGAATAAATTAATCTATGGCTAGGAATTTCTTCCACGTATAGCACAGATAAATCATGATAAGCTCGATCATCAACCTTATAACATAAAAATAATTTTAAAAAGTTAGACAAATTTGCAAAAATTTGAGAAATTGTGCACCATTCGGTACCTGTTTTTTCTGATTAAGTATGGACAAAAATGGTTCAAATTTTCCAGTGAAAAGCTCATTCACTAATGATTCGTCAACGACGACAACTACGGCATCGAAATTTGATGAAAAAGGATCAAGAACCGTCTCAATTATCGGACATGGAAATCTGTAATTTCACATAAGAAAAGTTACACAAAATAAATTATAACTGCATGTTATAAGTACTTTGAATCAGACATTATCGACTAATTCCCTACAAAAGTAACAAAACGAAAGTAAGAAACTTTCCACTCGTCTGTACGTCAGTTTTATAGCACCTGCCGGTTGATCTGAAGCGCCCTCTGTTTTCCATGAACTGAAACAAAACAATTTGAATGTTGAACTTTTGAGTCCACAGGTTACTTCAAGGTTACATGTCACTGTTTGCACAAAAGGAAAATATCATTATTTTACAATAATGTTTATAAAATTTTCATTTGCTTCACAATTTACTTTTTTATTAGCATATTGTTCATTAAATAATTTATTCAGAGAAAACTTTATCAAACATTTTGATGTTTATCAGTGCAGCACATAAGCTATATGTGGTGCTTAAAGTACTTGTTACACAGTTGCTCCAGTTTATTACTTTCCTTAGTAATTTAATACAGACAAAATAATAACTTGCTTTTATTACTAATGGCCATGTCATTGTGTAGGCGATTCTTTAATCTATCTCAAACTTCATGTCGCTTGTTCAGTGCACAACGTGTTGTTAACCGTTTAAATGGAGTATATCCTCCAATTGTTATTCCCTTTAATGAAGATCAGTCCATAGCGTATGACAAATTAGAGTCGAATTTTCAAACTTGGAACTCGATTCCCTTCAGAGGTATATACTTCTTACCTTCTAACTTTTTTTGACTATATTTTGATGCATTAATTTCATAAATAAGGATATGTTGTTTTTGGATCAAATGGAGAAGTTGTTCACGTAACTTCGGATGAAAAGATTGAATTTTTCAAGGAAGTAAGAAAATTAGTTAGCAATGATAAATTGCTAGTGGCAGGAATTGGATGTGATTGTAAGCTGTATACAATTACGAAAGTATTAGTCATTTTAATTTTATTTTTTTTTGAATTTGCAGCAACTATGGCTACATTAAAATTAAGTGAACAAATTGCTAAACTAGGTGCTGATGCTAGTCTAGTTGTTACACCAGGTTATTATAAGAGTCAGATGTCTCGAAATGTTCTTTACAATTTTTATAAAGAAGTTAGAATACGAATTAACTATTAATCAGCTAATAATTTTATTAAACAACTTTTCTAAATAGATTGCGGATGCAAATATACTACCAGTAATTTTATACAATGTTCCTGCAAATACAGGAGTAGATATGCCAGCAGAATTAATAATTGATTTGGCACAGCATCCAAACATTATTGGTTTGAAAGATAGTGGTGGTGATGTGAGTTTTATTTATTAAAGAAATAAGTGCACTTTAAAAGTTAATGCAATCAATACTTGTTTCGTGCAGGTTGTAAAAATTGCATCTATCGTCTCAGAGACAAAATCGATTAATTTTCAAGTTTTAGCTGGATCTGCCAGTTTCCTACTCCCTGCTTATTCAGTTGGTGCGTATAAAGCATAGAATTATTTATAAACAAAATGTTAAATTTACGTTGCTGCAGGTGCTGTTGGTGGAATATGCGCCTTAGCCAATGTGCTTGGAAAAGAAATTTGCGACTTGCATGAAAGTTATAATAAAGGAAGTTTAGATAACGCACGGAGTTTGCAATTTCGCTTAATTACGCCTAACACTGCTGTAAGATAAGGAGATGATTTCAATTGTAGTTATGATTAATGTGTTAAATTCAACAGGTGACAAAAAAATATGGTGTGTCTGGTCTGAAATACGCAATGGATTTGAAAGGATACTACGGTGGAAAGCCTCGAAGACCTTTATTACCTCTATCTACAAACGATAAAAAATCTTTACAAATGGATTTTGAGAAAAATGGTTTTTAATATTATCAAAGGAAATTAAATAGACAATTATTGATACTTGACAGCACTTTTTTCAAATGCTCTTCACAACACCAATTCCTTATCCAAAGGATTAAAAATTTCAATAATCATTGTTTGATATAGAAATATAACGACATCGTTTACAAACTATTAATTACCATACTGTAAATATGACATACAAATCGAAGTAAAAAAAATTATGATTGGAATGTAATTTTAAAAAAAATCTTTAAAATTATCTGAAATAAAAATAATTAGTAATTTCTCAATATCTACTATAAATAATAAAAAAAAATACTACACGTCTTACATTAAATTAAAATTTCCAGACGTAATTTTTATAGACGTTATTATTATGAATTTGAATATGTAGTTTTTATCTCAACAACTACAAAAGAGAAGCCTGTGGCGTATAATCTACTACTAAATTTTTAACGGTTCTTTTCGACATAGATAACCATCGATTAAATATTATACTTTCAAAATTGAATCTCATTTTCACACGTTTTCCGCAGGGCTTTGGAATTCGCTTAGAGCCTTGATCGGAGTAATGTGTTTCTTCTGAGAACCCTTGCGGACTTTAGCGCGAACCTCTTCTGGCTTTTCGCGTCGAACAAGCGGTTTCTTTTCAGGAGCTTTCATTTTCCAAACGACAATAGGCGACTGTTCAAACAGAAATTCAAATTAAAAAATATATATATAAATCAATATCAGTTATTAGACAGTTTGTGCAAAACATCCTCTGTATGAAATGACAATTTTTAACTCGAGATTTTGTGATAAAAATATCGATCGTTTCCAAATTTATCGTGCAATCATGCTTACATGGTATCAAGTAAAGAAAAATAGTAATAAATTCTCATTTCAACTTAACAATGTGTCATACAAACTCTCCATTTTCAAAACGAAATCTTACACTTACACTAACGAGTCCACTTCTGGGATACTGAAAAAAAAATGAAATGTAATTTAAATCGATTTACTACAAATATTTCTTAATTACCTTTGTTGAAGCAACGTACGACGCTTTTACAGTTAACACAACAGCGTTCATCAAGTTTTTAGCTGCTTGAATCAAAGAAGTAGCGCTATCGAGCTGCAATTGAAACGTTCAAATTAGTCTCGTAATTTTCAAAATTTATAAGTCTTAAAGCTACAAACTGACAATTACCCCAGACACCACCAACTCTCCACTAATATTCTGAACATCTGCTTTAACTTTGCTGGTGATGTTGAGTTGATGGCAATACAAAGCTATTCTTTGAAGATAAGCCAAAAGGTCTTTCTTAGTGCTGGATTCGGGGCACTAATAAAAAGAAAAAATGATACGATGAAGTACAAAATAAAACCAATTGATATTAGCGTTTTCGCGCAAGTGATGCTAATATTATAGATGAAAGAAAGAAGAAAAGTTTAAAAGCGCTTTATTACTTTCTATCACACAACGATATTAAAAATTCACTACAATATAAAGCAGCTATTATTTAGTACCTGGTCAGCAATCTGCCTTGCCAGTTTATCCAATTTCGTACCAGCTTCCGAAATCTTTTTAGCTGCGTTTATTACATCCATGGTCGTTTTCAAAGGGCCACGACCACTGAAACAATAAAAATTATTTATGTAGTAATATTCAAGTATAAATTATTTACAAGTTGTTTACCGTGTAAAATCAGTCATTTCCATCATGATCATGCACATATGTTTTGCAAGGACGATGATATCGTTTCCAGTGTCATCCCATTTAGCAACTTCGCGATCGAATTTATTTTTTTCAGATCTGAAAATTTCCACTTGTTGTGCAATTTTTTCTTTATCCTCTTTAGCCATAAATCGCATGGCATCCTAAATTTAATTCATATTAATACATAAGTTTTAAAAATGTTACTAAACTTATTTTATAATTTTAGAACATACCCGAGTGTTATTAATACCAGTGATGTCAGGATATTCGTCATGCTCAGTGTGAGCACTTGCTACAATTTTGAAAAAATATTAATTAACATGTAAGTTTTTAAGGTATATAAATTTGTTTGATGTGTCTGAGAAAAGAAATTAAGAACTTTTTTCTTTACAAATTAGCATGCAAAAGTAAAAGAACAAAGGCAAGCAAATAAACAAGAATAAAACTCTAAAGCAGCGCATCAATTTATAAAAATGCTTACATTTGCTTCTAGTATCATACGTATTATCTTCATACTCAATTTCAGTTTCAGAATCCAATTCTTCTGCAGTCTACACGCAACAAAATAAAAGCAGAAAAATGCGAGGATTTTAAGCATACTTTCAACAGTTAAGAGTAACTCATTCAATAAAATAAAAAATTAAATAAAAATCAATTTCATTCAATTAAAATAAAAAAATTAAATTAATTTCATTCAATATATGAATCACCCAAACAAACAAGCTACAAACAAGCACGATCAAATAGCAGGCACATTTCAATTTATCACATTGCCTTACATTTGCTTCGCGTTTCAACAGTGGTGTTTTCATCAACCATCATTATTTCCTCAGGATCTAATTCATCCTCGGTCTGAAGAAATTGTACTCAAAGTTTTACAACATTATATAATTAAATTATTAACAGCTTATTTAATTTCTGTGGTAAAATTAAAAATTACGCCAAAAATTAAAATTATTTTTACCCTATTCAGCAAAACGGCACGTCTTATCTCACGAACACCATCATAAACCAAACGAGATGCGTCAATAAATTCATTTTCATCGACATCCTTTGCCGGACTAGTGCTCAGAGCATCTACAGCTATCTCCACACGTTGGGCAAAGTTAGGCATAACTGTAAAATAAAAATTCTTTAGTCATTTCTAGTTAATTAACAAAAACTTTCAATAATTTAACCCTGGTCACGCAGAACTGCAACAGCTTCCAGTACTCTTTCAGTATAAATCCCCGGTTCATAATTATCCATTTCAGCAGTAACGACGTTGCAAACACGAGCTGAGCGACCTCTGATCGCTCCAGCTGTACGATCTAATGTATCAGCATCCCCTTCTTGAAGTGCCAGTACGCACTTATTTACGTCTTCTAATATATGCGATTCTAAAAAAATAAATAAATAATATTCAATATTTAAATTAAATTGTATTGCCTTTTCATTTATTTAATTATTACCAGAAACGGCCAAAAAGTCATCAATCGTAGTAATATCATCAACTGCTTCAGTAAGAATGCGAACTTGGTTTTCCCAAGCTTCTTTGAAAACTTCCATGTTTTCTTGTGCAACTTTGGATCTAGGCCGTGCGGCTAAAATACGAGCAGCATTTATCACCTATAAAAATTATAAACAATTTTTAAATCATGTTTTATAAATTGAATATAAATTGTGCATGAAATATAATTACTTGTGGACATAAAATTTCAATCTGCGCTGCCGCATAACGCACCATCTTAACACCATCCTCATTGCTTGACATCGAACATGCCAAATTAGCTACCTAAAGTTTACATTACAATCAAATTATTATTTCTTTTTTTTTAATTAACAAAAATTTACCTCTACTAGTTTATTGGCGTGTTCCGTAAAGACTTGGGCATATTCTTCCACTTCCTTTTCGTTGCCAGCTTTAGCAGCTTCAATCAGAACAAGAAGTGGAACGTTTGTTTCCAAGAATGAATCCGACACGTGATCAACAACAGCCTTTCTTAACTGACGTCGCAGATCTCGCGTTTTGCGGCACATGTGTTCAATAGCTTTGTCCAAAGATTCAGTTGGTTCTTTCTTTCCAGCCTAGAATATAACATTTAAAAGTTTTTAAAAAATATTACTGTATTATTACTATTACATATTCGAATTACTAACATTGGCCATGTATTCTGAAAGCAAATCTTGCAATGCTTGTCGGACTGCATTACACTCCGCCACAATTCGTTCTCGGCGCTCGTCTCGGGTACACGAAGAATCCGCCATTAGAGCTGCTCCACTAATAATACTTTCGAGCCGCTCTTCTAATGACGGTCGGGTTCGAACTTCGTTGTAGGTTAAGGGATCCATTATTATTCGTTCCTAAAATAATAAAATAAATAATTTTTGCCATTTTATTTGCAAAGATGTGACGCCTGTAAATAAAAACTAAAGTACATACGTCAAAATCGTCAAGTGCTGCAGCAAGTTCCCCAGGCCCATCGTAAGGTGCCGGAGTAAGAGCTCCATTGGAAGGTTTGCCTTGAGCAACATCAGAAATCGTGTTGACAGCTTCACACACTTGCTTGTAGACATAATCGCGATTAGCCTTTGCAGCTGCTAATTCCGGATGGCGAACATATGCCTATTAAATTAATTGAAATTATTAATAAAATAATTATCATTACAATTTTTATATATTTTTTACCTTCGATGCAGTCAAAAGCATCATGCTGTGTTTTTTTAGAACAGCACGCGCAGCTGCCAAATCATCACGAAGACGAGGATCTTTCAATTCCTACGAGTGATAATCGTTAATAATAAATCCGTTAATCTATAATGTCGCGTTAATTATATTTACAGCCTGTCGTTTAGCGGCTTGCTGAATCAATTCTACAGCATTTCTGCCAAACTGTTTGAAGGAATCAAGCAGTTCCGACTGACTTGAAGCATTCTTTACTTTCTCAAGATCATCCTCCACCTATTAAAATGTTTTTAAAATGTTATTTACAATATTAATTTCTTTTACCATGATTAATTATACAGACCACTTGAAGCGATTTTAGTAACAAATGAACATCAACCATATCGGCCAAAATGAGTAGACGAGTGACAGCCGATAACAAATTGCGTGCGGCGCGAACCATATTGCCACGTTTCAAAGATGAACACGGATCATCAGCAAATTCACGGGCAGCAACACTCATAGCTTCACCTATTTTAAAAAATACATTAAAATAACAACAAACTTTTATCATATTCTCAACTTTACCTGTCTTTCTGACTTCATCAACAGCAGATAACATTTCCTGCTTGATGTCTGGATTTTCGTACGCAATTTGTTCGCCTTTTTCAATAAAATTTTCTGTCGCTTTTTCAACGGCTGCCACCAATACGTGCGCTCTTTTCGACCTTCCCTTCTTTTTTTTTGACGGGCCTTTGGTGTTTACTAAAGTGGTCACCTGAAATAAATAATTAATAATAATGATTACTTTTATGTTTTTTAGTTTAATTAAATTAAATAATACCTGTATAACTAGGGGTTCCAGTGTCTTTTCCACCGATCGGGTTCGAATTTCTAAATTTTTTGGATCCCATTTTAAAGCCACTGAGGGTGGCATATGAGGCTCCGAAGTTAACATAATAAAAAACTTGAAACAGAAAAGGATTAGTTTAAGTACGTATATATTTTATTTACTCTGCCGTCAATGCTATTCTATTTTAATTTATGAATGCCCCCATTGTGGCCAAAATGTTCCAACTGATAAGAGAACTAACTCGCCACACCTTTACTTAAATAAACAGCTCGTAACGATTAAAATTCCCATAAAATGTACTAAAAATGAGTTAGTAGTGTAAACTCGAGTAAAAATATTACCTTTCCGGCAAATTAGGAGGAGTTATTTGAAACGATACGTTAAATAAAAATGACACGAAAAGCAGAAACAAACCAATGAACCCGAATGATTTAATCGAGTGACGTCATCCAAAACAGGATGTGGCTCGTTTTCATTTGTTTATATTCACAACAGATGGCAGCAAAAATAAGAAGTAGCTGAAATTAAAGGTTCTTCTACCGTCTTGTCTGCAATGTTTGAAATTTGATATTTTGCATTAATCTTAAAACCAACAGCTCAGTAATAATTTTACGGAATTGCATTTCTTAAGAGGAGCATTAAATATAATTTTTCAAAAAAATGCTTAAGATATAAATTATTTTCAAAAGGAAAAAATAAAATTGAAATCATTTTTTTCATTATTTAAATTTTTCTTTTTCTAATTTGAAGGTTTTATTTAAATTTTTGAGATCAGCAGATTAGCAAACCTGAAATTTATTTTAACGTTAACAGATTTTTTTAAAATTATTTTTAGGGTTACAGAGCTCTGGTTATTTCCTCTACTAGCTAGAACATCTCTATTGGCTTAAAATATGCAAGTTAAAGATTAATATTTCAAAGCCAAAACAGGTTTTTTAGCAAGCTAAAGAAAATTTAAAAGTCCGCAGTAATATTTCATTAAATTTGTATCTTAATATACGTTACGTAATTACATTTTTTCCTTTGCATCTAATCAAGCAATAAATAATCAATATTTTTTCTTATTAAAATCAATTTTATTTATTTTCCTGAATCATCTCCGGTCTGCAATCTAATATTTTTTTATTAATGTTGCTAGTGGATTACGTCACTACACACTGAGTGGCATCCACTCTCCTGCTCTCTTTCTCTTTCTCTCTCGTTCCCGTTCGTTCTCTCCATTCCTCTGAATCTCTCTCGCTGCCTCCTATGGACGCCATCATCGAGTGCCAGCACTGCCTGTGTGTGCAACCTGTTCCTTTTCGTCAGTTTAGGATTACTGCTAATGAAAAGGGTTCTGATCGAACCCATTAGTGACTCAACACATTCAAACTGGAACTAATGGAACTAGAAAACATCGTTGCTAACAGCGTCTATCTGAAAGCGCGAGAAGGTAACTCCAACTTCAACTCGCCGACATATTCAGCCGGTCAGCTTGTCTCATGGTGCGGCGGATATTAGGCTTACATTCATAAATCCACATGGATTTCATTTTATACTTATATTTATCATTTCAAAGCTAAACTTTAATGTACTGAGTTAATCTATTCATGTCTATAATTAATTACTATAATAAAACTTTCGACTTAAGGGCTTATAGCGGGCACAATAGTACTCATAGTTAGACAAGTAACAATACGAATTAATGTTTATTTTCATGCTTGAATTGAATTTTGAATTGGGCGATTTTTAAAACTAGTATAGTGCATCTCTAATTTTTTATGAAGAGGAAAAAATGAGGTTAAAAGAATAGAATTGAGATTTGTGGTAGGGAATACGCTCAGATCAATAAAGGCAAGCGTCCTGTGATTTCTCAGCAGGTGTTTTATCGACCTTCCTTTTTAACAAATTACGACTTGGAGATAAAATTTTAACTATTTTTTGTACCGATGACGTTTTGTTTGACATTTTGCTGGTTTTGATTTTTATTTTCTTGTTTACATTCTTTGTGTACTCACCCTTGGAATGCTCCCTATTATTTTTAGTAATTTTGTTTCCTGTTTCTTACTTGAAATCAACCACATTTCTTTTTAACTTACTTTTTATATATTTTTAATGCAACATTGTTTAAATTTTTACTTATTATTTACAGGTGGAGCTGATAGTAATAAAGGTAAAAGTAAAAAATGGAAAAAACTTCTTCAATTTCCACACATATCGCAATGTGTAGATATAAAAAATAAAATTGGTAAGTAGTAACATGTTTTTTATTTTTATTTTGTTTTAATGTTTTTATTTTCAATAAATTTTCATTAAGAATACATTTTAGTTAATATTATTTTTGATTAATTTTGTTGATGTAAAAATTGATTATTTATATGAAAAAATTGGCCATTAAAGACGCAATTTTATATACAGAATTTAAAAGTACATTTTTTAAATTGGATGTGACAGATTTTAAATTGAATAGACATCAACTTCCTTTATTACAAATGGAATACATCTTTTTATTGTTGCTTTTCAGATTGTCGATTTTCTCATGTGGTGGAATCACAACCAATAGGTCGTTATCTTTTTCGACAATTTTGTGAAACAATCCCACATTACAAGAAATGTAACGATTTCATCGATGATGTGGTAAGATAACTTCAATAATAAAATATTGTTTTTACTCTTTTATTGCGAAATTAATTTTATTTTTCATGCACAGGAAAAGTATGAAGTTGAACAGGATGAGAACAGAGCTGATGTTGCACGTAGTGTTTACGACAAATATCTGAATTCTAATGTAATAAATTTTAATTTTTTTCTTTGTTTAAAGTTTCTAAACGTAGTGTTTTTCTCAATCTTTCTATTTTCTAGTCCAGCGAAGCTGTTAATATTTTTAATGAGGAAGTAATTGAGCGTTGCAATAACAGTTTATCAACAGCTAATAAAGAATTGTTTGTTGAATGTGCCAAGTAAAGATAAAAGTAAAATTAGAAAAATGAAAAAGGTTTTTAATTTTTTGTTTTGTTTTTAGAGCTGTTAAAGAATTCTTGGCAGGTGAACCCTTTAAAGAATTTCAAGACAGCATGTATTTTCTTAGATATCTCCAATGGAAATACCTTGAAACGTAAACATTTATTTTACAAAACCAAAATAAACCCATTCAAAATTAATCCAACAGTTTTTACTCTTTTATTTGTATAGTCAACAAGTAACTGCGAAGACTTTTCGAATGTATCGCGTACTTGGAAAAGGCGGTTTTGGTGAAGTTTGTGCTTGTCAGATGAGAGCTACAGGAAAAATGTATGCATGCAAAAAATTAGAGAAGAAACGAATCAAGAAAAGAAAAGGCGAAGCTATGGTTCTGTTAGAAAAACAAATCTTGCAAAAAATTAACTCAAGATTTGTGGTAAGAAATCTGAAAAAAGAATTTTCTGGATTTTGAAATTATATAACTAATTGTTTTTGTTATTTACATAATTACTTTTAATGGTTTTTTTTAGGTAAGCCTGGCTTATGCATATGAAACTAAAGATGCTTTATGTTTGGTATTGACAATTATGAATGGAGGAGATCTGAAGTTTCATATTTACAATATGGGCGGCGAGCCTGGTTTCGATATCGATAGAGCTATGTTTTATGCAGCCGAAGTTACCTGTGGTTTAGAACATTTACATGCCCGTGGAATAGTCTATCGTGATTTGAAACCTGAAAATATTTTATTAGATGATCATGGTAATTGTCATTGAACATGGATCAAAATTACGTAAAATGTACGTAATGCGAATGATTTATTATTTCAGGGCATGTTCGGATTTCCGATTTAGGACTTGCAGTTGAAATACCCGAAGGCGAAATGGTGCGTGGACGTGTAGGAACTGTTGGTTACATGGGTAAGTTTGAAGTTAAAGTAATGTAGTTTGAATGAGTAGTTTGATAGTTTTCTTGTTTTAGCTCCAGAAGTCGTAGATAATGAAAAATATACATTCAGTCCTGATTGGTTTAGCCTTGGGTGCCTTATCTTTGAAATGATCGAGGGTCAGGTAAACAAAATTTTTCATTTAGGTAAAAGCCAGTCTCTTAATTTCCAATCACCTAGGCTCCATATCGGGCACGCAAAGAAAAGGTAAAACGTGAAGAAGTAGATCGAAGAGTGAAGGAAGATCAAGAACAATATTCGCATAAGTTTACGCCGGAAGCACGAGGCATTTGCCAGAGCGTAAGTACTTTTATTTATTTAAATTACTTACTTTAGTGTTTTACTTTATATTAATACTAAGTTTTTTATTTTAGTTATTAAAGAAGAATCCAAAAGAACGTCTTGGATGTAATAGTGGACGTTACGGTGCAAAAGAAGTTAAACAGAATGAGTTTTTTAAAACTGTAAATTGGAAACGTTTAGAAGCAGGCATGTGTGAACCTCCGTTTGTGCCTGACGTGAGTTTATAACATTATTTATATCATGAGTAGTGAAAAAATTTAATTGCTATTTTAACAACATTTGCAGCCTCACGCAGTTTACGCAAAGGATGTTCTGGATATTGAACAATTCTCGACTGTGAAAGGTGTAAATTTGGATGCCACCGATGACACTTTTTATTCAAAATTCAACACTGGTTGCGTATCAATACCGTGGCAGTGTGAAGTCAGTGTAATTTTTTAAAGTTATTCAGTATTTTGCATGACAGAGTATTTTCCGTATTTCAGATGATTGAAACTGAGTGTTTTAAAGAACTGAACGTATATGGCCCAAACAATACACCTTCCAGTGACCTCATAATGGAATTGGCACCTCCAGAAGAAACAAAGGGCTGCTTTCCGTTTTGGAGAAGAGTAAATAAAAGATTAATTTTTTTAAACAGTTTTTTTAAATCCATTTTAAATTTTTTCTTACGATAGAGATTTCGTTGACTAAATGGTGAAACCAGATCCAACAAAATCTTCTGCAGTTCAAGTTTTAAAAGCTGCAGTCGTGAACAACTTAGCTCAGGGAAAGAATCGAACATAAAATCTATTGAAATCGGAATTCGTCTTGGTGGAATATCGGAAACGATTTGAACTAAACACTTGATACTCAGAAAGCTTTGACAAATGCTTGCAGATGCTGTTTGAATTTAAGCAAGTAAAGGTCATGAAGTGGGACCACATCAAAGACATCTTTTGTGTTTGATTAAACTTTTATTTCTTTTTTTTTTTTTCACTTGACGCATGGTCATCTACTTAAAAATGAAACTACTTACTTGTGAGTGCGGCTGCGCAAATACAGTATTACTCACATGGTCACTTTTCGCGGCATCAGCATCATATCATTCCAAATTGGCACTGGTCTCATCTAGTCACAATAATGACTAAATGTTTAGCATTGAGTCGAGTGCAATTCTTTGCTTCATGTCGTAGAAGACAAAAAGTAAATATTGCTCACGGTTTCAAATTTTTAATTGTTGATCCCTAGTTCAAAAACTACAATCATGTACAGTGTACTGTGTATAAATATGTGAAATTTTTCAGTAGAATACTTTTTTTCCAGTTTGTTTTTTCTTTTAAGCTGTCCCGAAAAAAAATCATGCTTCGTTAGCCTAATTTTACTTGAGTAGAAGATATAAATCGTTGCTCAAGATCCCGGCGTAGGAAAGTTTGTAGTGTAGTAAAATGAAGATAAATTGTCTGGAGTGAAATTAACTATAATGCTCATTTTATTGTTTATGTGGTTTATTATTTGTCATCTAACTTTATTTTGTATACTAACATTACTAGGGAAGTTTACATCGGTTTATTGTTATTATTATTGACTGCTTTACTTGGTTATACTAATAGGGCGTGTAAAATGCTGCAATTTTTATTTCAGTCTAATAATTATGCAATATGGAATCCAAACATTTCTTGTTGCGATGTTATTGTTGCAGGCAATGGGGTTGGCAATGTTTTGATATGCGAATAACCTTCTAGTCAACTTTTCATCTTTGCCTCTATTTATTGATCGTTTTGTGCTTTTTTTTATTTTTTAAATTCTTCTTGTGTAGTTTCTTCTCAATTGAAATGCCAAATAAAAAACGTGAAAACTGGTTTTAAATTAAATCTAGAAACGATTAGTTTTCCAATTTTATTTCAAACAGTTGCGATCATTAAATGCCGAACTTGTATAGAAAAAAAAACATTTGAGTAAATTATACAATTACTATATATAATTGATAGTTTTTGTGCTTGCGTTTTATATCTACACAATTTTGAATATTTGCAGAAAGAACCTCGGCCGCCACCTTAACACCAACTAGTAATATAGTTTTATTAATTAACAATTTTCAGTAATATAAAAATGTCTTGGATGGAATTAAAGCCACACATGAATACACTCAGCACTAAAAAAGCAGAGGCATTCACAATTGGAATGAACATTCCCACAACTAATTCTTTCTAATTTAAACATGCCAACATTGACTTACAGCTCTAAACAATGGACATTTTATATTCTATTAATAATGAACAATTATTAAAATATGTTAAAAATAAGTTGTAAGCTCAATTTGAACAAGTTTAGCAAAGCAATTTTACATTAGCATCGATAACCTTATGGAATATGCATTGATTTTCTCTAGTTTTATTATTTAAAATTGATTTTAATTTTGAACGACTCCTGAGTTTCAATTTTATTTGCACTTACGTGAGGGTGCATAATGTATCATGGCAGAGAGACCCATAGGCCAAACATATAGAATTTTACGTAAACAATTTTGCATTTTTTTTTTATTATTTAAAATTCACTATGGCACTTGGGTTAGCTCTACTTAATGTGCAGTTGAATGTGGCAAAAATGTCGTAGCTAATTCCATTAAACAAAATATATGATTTTTTCATAGTCTAAATTTTATAACATGATTAAGAGTAAAGTTTAATATCTTTAACTGGGATATTTGGAATGAATTAAACCCAGCTCCAAACTCCAAAATAATAACAATAAAGTACCTAAGTTTTTTGGGACGCCAATACTGATTCTAACATATATTAAACCAACTAACAACAATAATGATTAAAAGTTAATCCCAGTTATTTTTCTATTACTTGAGTAATCAGTGAACAAGAGTTATGAATTTTACAAGCAGCCACCATTTTTTTTTCTTTTTTTGTTTTATATCGTTGCGTTACGATTCAATCTTTATGTATGAGCCTACTTTGGTGGTGCCTGCATTGCAGTAATGGACAATCGGCGAATATTTGGTTTATCATACTCTTCCATAGAAATAGTACGTCTTCGTTGTCCTAAACGTAAAGCATTCTCATCGCCGCCCGAAAAGGTTCGCTGTCTGTCAACCCCGGGCATCGTCAGCGATGTCACTGTAAAATAAATATAAATAATTCAGACATTGAACAAATCAATAGTCAAATCCAGTTTCCTTACATAGTCCTAAGCCCTTGCAAAACAGGAGGAGACTTTGGGCAAATTTCTCTGGCTGTAATTACAAAAATTTAAAAAAAAAATAAAAAAAAATTAAATAAATAAAAAATAAAAAATTCAGTTTAAAATCAACAATAACAATATTAATTCCATTTAATGATACAACTTCCCACATGGCATTGCAAACACTGATAAACAAAAACAGCAATTTCCATTATGCATGGACGGTTGACATCATTAGGAAATAAGCAATTTATCCCACGCAAAACTCCATCCTTGTCCTTGAATTGAACCAGACTAAATAGGCCACAAGTTCATAGCTGCTCTAATGAGCCACCAAATTAGTGTCAAAGCCGCAGTAGGTGTAAATTGCCTAAAGGTTTTACCTTTTGTATTGACAATCTAAAATTAGTGTCTAATGATTTATAATAGTATGATGAGTTTTTAATTTACGATCAATTAGTAACGATTTCATAATTACTCAAGACATTTGTTGTTGCAGTTTAATGCTTACTCATGTTACCACTACATTAACCTTCATTTCATCCCTTCACATTTTAGCTTATCTAAATTTTTATGTAAGACAATTTCGTGTATACAATTACCAGTATAAATTGCTCATTTTAGCATATCATACTATATTACAATTTTGAGCGATACTTTTATTAGCTTTAATTCCCAAATAGTAAATTATTTAACTTACAGCTTCAGTAACCACATCACCCACACCATCGATTTTGAGCAGGGAGCTATGCCCTTTATCCATTTTTCCAATCATAGCAGAAACTGTGGACTGGTGGGATGCAGTTGAACCAGTTACCAACAAAGTCTCAACCCTAAAACAAAAACAAGTTAAAAAAAGGTTAACATTATCTAGTCATCGACCCTTTGATAAAATTTAAGTGTATTACTTTAGTTTTTTCTCCAAAAGCCCAGAAATATCGGTGCGACTGTAATTTAGCTTTTATTAGATTATTGCTCTCAGTTTATTATACAAGCCTCTACGGTACTTACTTTTGAAAAGCGTGAACATAACGGCGCAAATTGCGTGGATTTATATTCGTTTTCAGTTTATTGGTGTATTCTTGGATGAGCTTCTCTTTATTTTCAGCGCTTTCCAATTGCTATTAAATTAAACGCATTTGCAAATAGAAATTAGCTTAACTTTTCTGAGTTAATCAATATTTTAATTAAAAATAAATTAAATTTAAATTTTATTTTACATTTAACTTTGAATTTGAATTCAAAATTTAAAACTAATTACGACTAACTTAGTTTTAAGACTAGAAGAGATTCTAAATTAAAAATTCAAAAAAAA
>JAQFZN010000524.1:0-27921 GCA_034687075.1 Geophilus carpophagus
ACAAAAAGTAAGTAGGAGTATATTCCCTTGTCATTGTTGTATAAATTTTATTTTGTGCAGTTTCTTGATTCGATTGGTTTTGATGGGGCTAAAAGAATTGTCCAACTGGGAAGTAGACATTGCAGAAGTAGAAGTATGGTACCATGTGACGTTGTGTGCTAACATCAGCGCAGTTTCCAACTGATGTGGCACACAAGTTGATTGGAAAGATTTGGATGTGTGCTCAATGTCCAAGAAGAAAAAGTTTATTTTTTTTTATTTTTTTTTTTTGTCCACGATTCCCGTGAGTTTATTAAAGTAATGACCTTTATATAAAGGCCAAGTTTATTTCCTTCTTTTTCTATTGCATTTATATGTTAAAATAATTTGAGTTTATATATGCAACAAATGAAATTTATTTTTAGGTTTAATCAATAAAAAAAAACATTAAACTTTACACTTGATCTATCAGTTAAAAAAAGGCTAGAAAAACTTTCCACTTTGTAAGTGGGTAACACTTATAAAGATTGATAGCAGTATTGAAACAGGTCCACGAATAGTGAACCTTATTTTCTCACTACACCAAAACAGAATGGTTTTTATCAAAGACTAATAGTTAAAGAAGTTTTTCTTCTTTTTCGTTTTTTTTAAAGATTTCTGTTTTCTATCTATTTATTTTTTCTGTTTTGTTGCTATTTTTCCTCCGCCATTTTTTTTTTTTTTTTGTAGTTGCGGTTAGACTCATTGAGGGAATTCGTTTGAAGGGGAAATTAAGGAAAGTTGTGCCGACATTTATCACTTAAGTTGAGAAAGAAAAAAAAGTTACTATTTGTTAATCTGATAGCTCACATTAGTGGAAGACGTCGTAGTTTAATTGGCAAAGGGAATATAAGATGTCTTAAATGGGGAAAAACATTTTTTTGTGTTTGCTCTCAGGTAATAGGAGGGACACCAAAAATAATAAAAAGAAATGGAAGAAAAAAAAAAGTAGTGTTCGGCTGGATAAAAATAGTGTTTGGCTGGTATTTTATCTTGCGGGAATAATTCTTTTGGTGGTAGAATCATCAATCTTTTAAAATAGTCTGCTTAGATGTAGGATATATAGAAAATTCCCTGTGGTGATGTGTGAGGAAATAATATAAATATTTCTTACCATAGCTGTACTATGTTGTTTACAATACAAGAAAAGCAATAAAAGTTAAAAAGAGATGTGTAAAGGAATGTGCGCAAAGAGAATAAAAATTACACATTCAGTTATAAATAATTTTTTTTTTTATTTTTATTTAAATAAATCAAGAAGTAAATGTAACAGAATATTTTGTATTAGCCATTGCTTCTATGAAATTCTTTTGAAGTATGATTTTTTTTCAAAAGATTGCATTCGAAATATATCGAACTTTGCATGTTGAAGTGGGCATTATTCTTTAATCCAAATGTAAACTTTAAAGAAAAAAACCCGTTTCACTTATTTTTCTTCCTGTAAAACTGACAAGCATTCGATAAGTCGTAAAATTTATACATTTTATTTCAGATTGATATGTAATTTTTTTTTTTACAAGCTAAAAATAGTAGCCGAAAGTTTAATCATTCTCAACGGTTTTTCTTACTCAAATGTGGAATCCAAGCGTAAATGAGAAATGTTAGCATTGGTTTGAATTTATTTCAAACTTTCTTGACTTTTCTCTTAGAAAAATGGTAGTCGAAATGATAAGGAACTGACATGATACATGGCCGAAAATTGTGTGTATATAAGAAGAGAAATTGCCTCGTCTAGGAGTTTCACTTGACCTCAGCTACCCTCATGTGCTGTGTACTCTGTTAGTTGTATTTATGGCTTCATTTCTCCAACACCTTCTACTTCTAGCCGGGTGGTCTAGGATTAAACAGTAGACCCCATCCCGAGAGAAAAGGCTTTCTTCTCCCTGCACTAGATAAATAGTTGGGCAATGGTGGTCTTGCGGAAAGTGGTCAGTTCGGCTTCACTGCTCAAGCGATGTCCACACACTTTGGATTACTACATGATTTTTATACTCCATACTTCTTCTTCGTAGTAAACTTTAAAATTTATATATTTTTTTAAAATAAAAAAAAATTGGAAAAATTTATTTTAAGAGAAGCAATAAAATTTTAAAATTGTTAAAGTGTATAAAGAATATCAGAACGTAATTTATTGATGTTCCTCTCGAATGAGTTTTGATAAGGTTTCCGTCGAGATGAAAGGGTCATCTTAAAATTGTTTCACCTTTGCAATAGACACGAGGGATTTGCACAACATCTTAGAGGTTGACCTTTTGTAGGAAGGAGTTGGGAATGGCGACTTGAGGGTCGTGAGTGATGACAGGTGTTCAGCGTTCCCTCGTGTCAACTCGTGATGGGATCATTAGAGCGAAGTGGTTGCCGCGCTTAAACTTACTGCGTCAGCACTAGTTGCAATTTTCCAAAGTAAGCTTCAATCTTGGTGGCGCTATGCGGCTCCTATTGTGTTTAGTTTTGTGCACCTGAGGTTAAGAAGGATGTATAACAAGTTGTTTGCTGCATCCATTAAGTTAGGTAATTTTTTTTTCTTTTAAAGGGCGTAAATGGTTAATTGAAATAATTAGTTGAAATTTAGTTTAGGTAATATTCATTAAGTGAATGAGATTAAATTTGAGGCTTGACTGAATTAGATTGCAAGTTGTGAGTCGTTTGTGAACTGAATTTTAGGCTTATTATGTAATTATTAAAATAATTACCAGTGTGTTTTAATTAATTTTAATAGTTTAATGAAGATAAATTTTGTATATTCATTTTGTTATTTATTTATTTTTTCTATGTTTTGGATATATTTTAAAGTCTAATGATCTTTAAATTTAAGTGCAAACTGCACGAACTGAAAATATCGATTTTGTTGAAATTTTGTATAATTAGATCAAAATTAGTACATTAACATGATGAGTGTTTAGACTTAAATGTCTCTGTTGAAACAAGAAAATTAGTCAATTAAAATGTTTACTTTTTTAAGATTCACATTTAAAGTCAACTAGAATTCTGAGTGTTGCAAATTAAAATATTAGCATATTAATAGACCGCTAAAAAATTCAACGAATGGATAATTTTTAGTCCTCATACAAACCGAGTTGTGTGAATATGCTAAAGATTAAAGAGATACGTTTATATTTACAAACTTTAGTATGAGTTCAAATTAATTAATAATATTAACCTAGTAAAATATTTACGCATAAACTTCAGATTCGTGCCTACTTAACAAGCATGGAATTAAGTTAATCTGTGTCAAGAAAAGATAATGATGCAAAAATAAGTTTGGTTTTGTAAAGCAACCTCCAACAACTTTAACTGACTGCCTTTAATGACGCTCTTATATTAATCCAATAACTTTAGTTGGAAGCATTAATAATGCGATAAAATTTGCTCTTGTAACGACATAAAATACAAATCTCCGCATCGATAAACTTTAATACTGTTTGGAAATCAGGTTTTCAGTTTAAATTAACAACTGCAGATTAAGTTGTTGTCTGCACATTGTTATTCAGTATTGAGCTCAATCGCGTGTAAAAGGGAGATCGAGTTGAACATAAGGTGTTAATATATGTATATTATATCATAATCATTGTAAATGTCCTTGTATACACGCTTAATTTGCATGCTTGCATCACTTTTGAAATACGATGCTCTTTGGACTATTGAAATGTATAAATTAATTCCACATTTGTTCTGCATCTGCAAACTCAAACAACCGTGTCGCTATTGGTTGTCGGAGAAATTGCAAACTCCATACGTGCTCTTTGAAACCTTAAATTCTATATTTGATTGTTTTTTTTCTCGGAAATGCCAAACGAGATCTGTTGTTGTGCAATATGCCGTTTTTTTTTTGATACCGATGCTTGTCTTCCATTTCTTTTTATTATTCTCTGATGAACTGTTTTTATACGCGTGCGCACACGAATGAGAAGTCGACAGTGAATATAGTGCTATCATCTTGAATGCATTTACATCCCCATAGGAGCTCATGAAAGATTCTTGATGTTACCTGGATGGGGATGCGGAAGAAGAAAAGACTCCCTCAAGAGTATCCCTTACCATTTTTTTTTTAGCTTTTCTCTCTTATTTTTTTTTTTTTGTTTTGTTTTTGTAATTTTTTTTCTTTTTTCTACATTTCTGTGTTATACGACCATGGAAAATGTTTCATTCGTTCCTTTCGAAGAGAATTTCTCCTTGTTTTTAAAATGGATAAGAGACCGAAAAATGTTCCACAGCACTTACAGCATAGGTGTAATTTGAGTTGTTTTCGCAGAATCTCTTCAGGTGTAAATCCCTCGATGCCGTTGCAACATTTGCCCGAATTTTCTCATCGGGTTTACTTGGTGTTGTCTGATGCAGCCAATTAGTCGTATGACCCGTCTAAATGTTCCCTGAAGAATTTTGCCGTTTTCGATTAATTCGGAGTTTCATTTATCATACACTGTTTTCTATCGGTTGCACGCAACTTACTTTAGTTTAACTTACTAAACAACGTGTTAAAAATATTTGAATTTCACTACACACTTGAGAATAACTAAACAAAATATTTATAGCGTAAACGCGTTATCTTGAAATTCTAAATGGCTACTCTAGAAACTAGCATTAAACTTTAAATTACTTATATTCTTACATGTTTTACCAATAAGGATTTAAAGAAAGAAGCTTAGTTGTTTACTTCATCGAAAATGAAATTACCCAGATTTTGTCTACAAACTCAAAATACTAAGCACTTTAGGAAGTAGCTGTGTTTTGTCAATAAAATTTTAACTGAGTAGTAATTATTTTATGCTGGATTGCAAACAGACATGGGAATAAACTCATAAATACAATGGTTTTTCAAGTAAAGTAGGGAATTGTGATATAACTAAAAACCTTAAGGACAATTTAATTATTTTTATGACGCTTAGAAGGTTTTGGTCTGAACATATCTTTATTTTGTGGGGTCTTTGCTGTTAATAATTAAAGTGCCCATATTTTTTGGCAGTTTGCCAAAGAAGGCTTAGGTACCACATTTCGGCAGAATGTGGTGAATCAGCTATCAAAACTGGATGAGCAAAATCATGACTGGACAATGGGGAGGAGAATTTATTATTTTTACGATATCAAAATTTCCAAAAAATATCGATTTCTTTTTGCATTCGAGATATTACTTTAATAATTTTAAAGCCACATAAAATTTTTCATTTTGCTTTAGGAAACTAATTTGAAATCAAAAATTAAAATTAAAACTACAACAACAATGATGATAAACTAAAAGATTTGCAATATTTTATTTAATAATATCATTTGTTACCGTAAGGACAGTTTTTGAGTGCAATTAATTCAGAATTTGCAAATTTATCATTTCACGTACTTAAATTATTAAATAGAGTGAGTCTGCTTTTTATACATAAGTTAGTACAATATACAATGCAAAATTCAAAAAAGATTCAATTTAATATGGAAGATTTGTTAAGTAATTAATATTAATACATTAATAGTTAAGTGTTGTAGTGAAAAATGAGTATTTAATTTGAATTTCGTTTGAATATAAACATTTATTATTTAGAAGTAAAATTGCGAGTTTATTCCTGTTTTAAATAAAACATCTATTTTAGGTTATTATTTTAGATACATTTTATATTCAATTTTACTAACACTTTAAAGAAAATTAAAAAATAAAAGTTAATAGGCCACGTCTTGTTATAACTTAAGTTAGTGATTTTTAGTTAGGTTTCACGAGGCACAAACATCGTAAATAAAAGTTGGAGCAGAATATAAGCACTTTGACTCGAGACAGGTGTAATAGAGCGAAGGCAATATTGTGTTGTTATTACTATCCGCATAACAGAATAAAGCTCGGTGTGAAGTGCAAACTTTGTGTCATGAATCATTTGGCTTTGCTGCTTGCCCGTAATTATGCTTCTTTCATTTTCTCTTTTCATATTTCTCCCCTTCTTTTTAATTACACTTATCTTGCCATTTAATGTTATATGAGACATAAATAAGCAACAAAACGAGGACCATCGGCCGCATGATCTCTTCAAAAAAAATTTAATTTTTTTTTACATTTTCTGACATTTATTATATTCATAGAGATTGGGTAATAGAGAAATAAAATGATTGTGCATTAAAAGATTTAACATATTGCCGGAGGGATGATGAAAATTATATCGATTTCATTGGTTGTTGCTTTATTTATAAGGAGTTGCATTTAACATCTTAAATTAAGTAATGTACAGTTAGATTGGATAAACCATATGTAAACAATATTTATTTGCGAATGTTGTGCAATTTTAAATGAGATTTTTTTTTAATTTTAATTTTGAAAATGCAATTTATTTCTATCAAGATTAGAGTTTAGAAATGAAAAGCGAATGATGATAAATATTTGCAGTCAAAGGGTACAATCTAAATCTAAAAGAAGAAAAGATTTTGCATTTTTGTTGGAATAAGTTATCTTTGTTTTATTTATAATGGATGACTGTCAGGATAGATGCATTTCATTACTAGTACGGGATTTTCCTACTCGCAGCCGAGGATTTTCAAGCGGATGATCGTTTTTTATAGTTGTGTTGTGATTGTCGGCTGATAAACATGGCTTGCATTTTATGCTTGGAATTGATTTCCATCTTGTTTTTACTCTTCGTGTAAATGGGATTTTTATCACGTGATTGAACAGAGCATTGCATCTCGCTCTTGCACTACACATGCTGTTATATCTTCTTTCATACACTTTATTTTTATTTTGTTTTTGCATACAAAAATTGCTCTTGTTATTTGAATACAATTTTTATATCTTGTGTTTTTGTGTACACAAATTAAATTTATTGGGCTTTCTACTGTTTATCAAGCAGTCACCATGGAAATATTGAGAAATATCGAAATCATTACAGATGGTCTTTTGCATATGGGATAAAAATAAAAAATGAGATGCAATTATTGGAATTCAATACGTAGACTTACTTATAACCATAAAATGACAGGTGCAAATAGAGTTATCTACTGATTATATTTTTTTTTATTTTATTTTTCAAATGGTTTAGAACACATTGAGTTACGTGTTTGGGTTGATGATCATTTTTTATGCGTTGGGTAGGTATAAAGATACGCTTTAAGAGTATTGTGGTCTATATCCAATCTTAGGCAGTTTCGTTAATGATGAATCGTGGATATCTGGGAGGGGATAGAACCGTTGATTTATTTCCTTTCACCTTCATTAGCTTCGTTAATGGACTTTTATGCTCTTTATGCCATGAAGCGTGCCTTAGTAGCAATTACGAAAAAAAGGAAGATGATGAAGTGTGAGTTTGACGAGGGTTGTACAGGATTTTAGTTTTTTTTATTTTAGATGGCTTGATAATGGGCTATTAAGCTAAGAAAAAATTGTTGCTAAAATACATAATGCGCGACTGTTTGCACGTTTTGATTTTATTGTTTGAATTTTTAACTTGGAAACGTGTTTGTTTCTTGATGCTATTACGGGAAAAAAATTAAGTAAATATATTTAAATGTTTATTGGGAGAGCGTGCAGATGGTGTTAAGCCTGTAGCTAAATTTGCTGCATGATTTGTATTTCGGAAATGGGTGTTTGCGAAAGAGTGTATGCTTAAACTAATTTTATGTGTTACAGTATTTGTGCATATTCTTTCTTGTTGCCTCAGATAATTAACATTTTGGCTATTTTATGAACCTTTAAACATTAAGGTTATTTGTTTATTTACTCAAAATTATACTCAACAAATATTGTTTGAGAAGTTTTGCTTTTGTTAGAATTTTGTAACAGTTTATTATAATTAATTAATTTTTTGCTTTATTTTCAGCTCCCTGTGAAAAGTTGTTTTGTACCTTTGGCTCAATATGCGTAATAGACAAAATAACCAACGAGGCATATTGCAAATGTCAAGAAACATGCTCTGCTGTTTTCGCACCTGTTTGTGGCAGCGATGATGTTACGTATTCAAGTGAATGTCAATTGCGAATGGCAAGTTGTAACCAGCAGAAAAGAATTTTGGTCAAATATAAGGGATCATGTGGTGAGTTTCATTTTTGTTTTCTTTCTTTCCTTCTCTTCCAATTTTTTCCTGACCCAAGCATTTTTTTTACTGACTGAGCAAAGACAGGTGATTTGAAATACCAAAAATAGAAATGCTGGCAGCATTGTCAAATTATAAATTTGATTTTGGTTGGATGTACGCCATTGACAGACGATATTATTCAATCTGAAAAGTGAAAATTAAATGCCACAATCGCTGGATATAATAGTTTTATCAGAGGATAACATAATTTAGTTATACTGTATATTACATTTCATTTGGCAATTTATGCTTCTGTATTAGATGTAAATTAAAATCCTTGTTCTTTGAAAAAAGATTTTTTTGACGTAATTAAATAGCGTTTGCTTGCATCAATTTACATTTGAATAGCACAGAGAAATGCTTGTTTACAAAATCAAAATTCGATAAACAATTTAGATTTTTATTTCGAGCTTTTATTTAAAAAGAAATCAATTTTTCCGTATAAGAATTGCATTAGTAAAACAGTTTCATTTCAACACCTAGTTACAGCGCGCGTAAATAGATCCCAGGTACCCATCATGAAACGCGAACATCTTGAGCCCTACTTCCTCTCAGTTTCTAGGATGAGGACCGTGTTGCATTTTGGCACCTTCACATATTTGGCCTTTTTTCCACTTTCTTTTTTGTGCCCTGATGCATCCGAATACAGTTTCTTTTTTTTCTCTTCTCGCACCAATCTCCAACCACTTTCTCGAGAATTGAACTGGAAAATGGGCGCAATTCTTTTTTTTTCCTTTCTTCTATTTCTTTCTTTATCCATTTTTTTCTATTTCTTCAAATATTGGTGAATGAAAGGAAGCTGACGTTTTTTTCTGTTTGATAATGATACCGTATCAAAAATCTAGACGGCAAATCAAGTGAGTTGAAATGACTCTGCATTTTATTTACGAATATATGGTCCTTAGTTTGCTTCGAGGCTTATCATGTACAAAGAATGTTGTTTTTCAGTCGGAAAAATGAGCCTAATTTGTTGGTTAAATGATTAATTAAAAATTAATGGGGTATGCCATTTATGTGCCTCTTAAAAAGAATATTTAAGTCAAGACTGAGACAGCAAAATTATCTTTTTCTTTTATTTTTAGCGAAATTTAATTTTTTAACAGGGTGATGAGGATTAAAGCAGCTCGTTGTTGTTTACGTTTGAAATATTAATAAAAGAATGAAATTAAACATGTAGATGGGAATTTTCAACAGATTTTGTTTATTTTTTCGAGAAGTTTTCAATAATTTTTAATGAGATTTTAGAATATTTACTATACACTTTGTTTAATCAGTATTCTCAATTTTTATTCACCTTACGGTACCAACAACTTTTCTAATATTTTCTTTTTGTTTGTGATTTTATAATCAAAATTCTCTTCAAAGTTTTCAAAGACTACAGCATAATTTTTTTAAAAGCTACTTGCAAAGGTCAGATTTCATCAAATCTTTAGATCCAATTTAGTTGAGTTTGATTTCTAAAAAAATGTTACAACATCTACTAATAAAAGCTAGAAGTTCTCCTGTAAATCCCTCTTTGGGAATATAGGTTGAGTTTATTTTTCTTTGTAAAGAGATTTTTTTCTTCTTTTTTTGATGTTGCAAAGGAGCAAAGAAAATTGAGGCTCTCTCTTTTTGGCCTTAGGGGTGATAGAATTGGGACACCCGGGAATAGAAGCTCAAATCCAAGAAATCGACAAGTAACTTCTCAGTCTTGTTTCCACCCGCAAGGATCAGTGACTCAAAGGTTGCAGTGGTCACTGTGTGTGCATCTCACTAGGGGATAGATGTTTCATTCCAAGGCCCAAATCAGATGTGATATTCCACCCCACTTTCAGCAACTGAATTAGTTTGTTCTTGTCTCTGAAGCAGAGCTTTGATCTGGCAAGACCCTTGAGAACTTGATGTTTAAACCACCTGCACACAAATGGTTTTTTATTATATCAATTTACTTTTCTTTCTGTGATTCTCCAAAAATCTTATTTCTTATTTTAAAGCTGTTTTTCTTTGAAAGATTTAGTTGAGTTTAGTAGATGTTCAAAATTCAAGCAGTGATCTTAAAGTTTCGACTTTATTTAAATTAACATATGAAATGTTAACGGATTTAAGTGCAGAATGTTAGATGATTTTGTAGTCGGAATATTTAATATTTTACAAGTTTAATCTGAATATTGAAATCTCAAAAACTTTGGCTGTTGAATTGTTCACATTCAGTCTCACATGATGTGTAATGGATGTTTGTTTCTTTTTAAGGCCATTAAGAGTAATTTGTAACTCAATTTAAAGAGCCATATCTTTAGTTTAGAATTCTAGGAATAACAGTGCGTGATCAAAAGGTTAAGGTTTTCTAGCACTGCAAAATGGGAATGTAATGTGTCTGCGCAAAGACATTTAATTGGTCCCTCAGCGACTCCAGAGTTTTTAAAAAAATCTAAGTGCATATACGGGGTTAAATGATTTTTTTAAAAAGAAACAAAATGTCAAACTAAAAGCTTTAGGAATAATTTTGTTAATGGCAACTTTCACTTAAAGACTGTACTAGTTACATACTTAATGAATACTTAAGTAGATACCTATGCAAAATGTATATCATAATTTATTTTTAAATTTTTAATTTTAAAAATTCAATATATTTCTTCCTTTTTTATTTAAATTATTAAATAAATTTTTTAGATTGTTAAAAAAAAATTAATAAAGATACAAAAATGAATCGATATCGTTGTTGTTGATCTCTACAAATGACTACATAATTTTTGTCGGGAATGACTTAACTATAAAAAAGAGAAAAAAACGGGGTGATAGTTGAGATCTGTTGGTTATGGAGTTTATGGCGCGGTGTTGCTGACATGGGAGTATTATAAATGAAAGAAAAATAACAAAGTGGAAGTGGAGGGTGCGAGAGTGGTGCGCGCGTGTGCGGTGATTGGTGATGTAGATCAGTCGTTGGTGAGGTCAGTCCCTGGTGGAAGCGTATGGCTAGGGGATGGAGAGCTGAGTGTTTGCAGTTCGATTTATTGCAGCCATTCGTCATTTTTATGGCTGGTTGCTGTGTTGTAGAAGGTTAAAGTAAAACCCCGGACCGCGAAGAAAAATCTCTTTTGACAAGGTGTTTGCAGAAGGTAAATACAGGGTCCCTGCAATTCATCTGTCTCCTGGATAGTGATGGTCTTTACTCGATCTTTGGTCAGTGGGATTTTTCCGTTTGCCTTGTCGCACTCTTGACCGATTTTTGGTTTAGTGAATTTGCTGAGACAGCACACACACGATTTTAGTTCCATCGGAATGAAATATTAAGAAGGTGGAATGAAATCTTGAAATAGGGAATTTCGAACTTAGAGAAAAGTGTTTTTTTAGTATTGAGAAAAGGTGAGGAGTGATGGAAAAGGGATCTTTGCAAGGGAAAGTATTTTTTTCATTTTTTATTTTTATTTCAGTTTTTTTTTTTTTTAGAATAATAAATAGGATCATAAAATGTTTTATTGTTTAGTATAAATTTTATAGTTTGCCAACGGTTTGAATGAAGTTGAACGATTTTGCTCCCTAGTCTCAAAACCTTGATCAATCATTGTCAAACGCAATCAGGGATCAATGGAGCAACCTTCATCTAGATGGCTTCCTGCCTGGCATCACCTTGGTGGCTTCTCAGCTGATTTCATTTCCACGCTCTTCGTCTTATCACTTCTCAAACATCATCTCTCGACTGATTGGAATTAGTGGATTATTTTCTTTTTGTGGTCATTTCAAGCTGAAAAGTAATGCAATCAGTATAATGTCATTATCTATTCTTTTTTGTGTGTAATCTTAATACAAAAAAAATACAATTTTTTTTATTTTTGTAGATATTTTTTATAGCTTCATTATCTCTGATAATGTCTTTTTATCCATATGACAAGTTGATTTATGGGGTTAGATTTAGAGCGCTAGTGGAAATTGTCATTGATCTAAAAGATATTAGTGTGATTTGTTGTCTCATTTGAATAAAATATATGACGTCTTAATCCTGGTGTGTTAAAAGGAGTAAAGAGCAATGATTATCCTACAGGCCAGTGCTCTTTACATCTCTTTGATGGTGATAGCGGCAGTGTAATTAGCGACCTGCTTCCCCAGTGAGTTTAGAGATGAGTTCTTGGTCCGGTTGTTTCTCTATGTTAATGCATCTCGCAGCAAGTAGTCTTGGTTTTCATTAGTCCATTTACTTGGTTGGGACTCAGTTGGGAAATTAAATCAAGTTTACTTGCATCTGGTGTGTTTCTGTTGCTGATGTTGCTCCTCTTTTAACAAGTCATCTTGAAAGCATTTTTGATGAACTTGTTAAGTATATCCGGCTTTTCTTCTTTCACAAGTGATTATTTTACATCTTAACTTTTAAGTTAAGTTGGGTGAATTTTCTTCTTTTGTTTGCCTTCTTTTTTTGTGAGGAGAAAAAAAAGAGGATAAATAAATAAGGGAAAAAAAAGGAGATCTATTTTTCAGTCCATGGATTATTCCATTTATTCAAGTCTTGAGAGATTGCTTTTTCAAAAATACACTATTGGGGATTATTTCTAAAAGCTTTTTCAGTTTTAGTCTTGATTTGCAACGTGAAAATGGATTTTGTAATTACACTTGGACGCAGGTTTAGAGTAACAAAAAATTCACACAAAGTTGAGCTACTGTCAAAGAGCTTTTAATATTTAATTTTAGAGTGTTGTTTACACAGTATTTACGAAGTTTTAATCTTATTGAATATAATTTGATTGATTAAATAAACTTGTGTTAAAGCATTACTAAAAATATTTTTATTCTTATTTTATATTTAATATTATTAGCTATAAAATTGAACAAAAATATATTCCTGAGGTTTTTTTCTTTTTGAACAGTAGTTGATGGGTTCCATTTCGTAAGTCAACGTTTTGGAAGAGGATCAGTACGTGCGAGCAAAGCACAAGACGATGATAAATTATTGATGAAAAGATTACTTTTTGTTGGTAATTTTGGCTTTGATTGCTCTTAAGTTTGAATCGAGATCTAATAGAAAGTCAGGCTACATTACTAAATTATATATTGCTTCACTGGACTTCACATTCCCATTTATTCTAGGTGCCAAAACTCAATGACCTTTGTCAAGAAACATTCTCTTTTTACCTTTTCCCCTCATTACAGTTAATTCACGGTTCATGCTAACATTTGGCGAAAAGTCGGAAAAGTTTCCTACCCATTTACTAAAATGAGATTGACTTATTGATTTTCCTACTACATATACTCGTCGCCAGATGGCGCCACGTGTTTATCCATAGAGCAAATTATGGTTGAATTTAATATTAAAACGTACTGTTCTAACTGCAATCAAAGTAATTTAATGGTATGAGTGATTTAAAGACCATATTAAATATAATGTGTTACTACTTTAATGTTAAATTGTTCATTAATGAATCAATCAAACAAAGCAGTCTAAGTGAGTTATTTTATAAAACTCGTTACGTTAACCTTTTTACTTACTTTTGTTACGGTTCTTTTATTGATCAGTTCTCAGCAGGTGGGAGACGAAGTATTTCTTTTAGTAGGCAATTCATATGGTAGATGTTCTTTTGCGTTCGTCTATCGATGAGTTTTTCCCGCTTAATTCCCATCAGTTTGTGCCTTGCTAGTGGGTTTACGAACAGCCACGCAAAACCACGGTGCAAATCCGTTTGTTCCCTCCCTTTTCTGATCATTGCATAGTTTAAGGAGCCCCTCGTGCATGCCCAAGAAGTAGGCGGGTTGAGGGTGGAAGAGATTTTTGCGCCTCTTTGCACACCCAGATGTTCACTTTCCCAAAGATATCTGCAAGATGGAGGGATGCACAAGAATTTCATTCCATTTGGGTTCATCTCTTCTTTCTTTTCTCCTCCTCCTCTTCTCTACTTTTTTGTGCAATTGGGTTTTTGTTGAACAGATGGAACATCTATTCTGAGTTAGCCTGTTTCTATCCTTTTTATCTTAGGTGCAATCATTTTGAAAGTTTTCTCTCTTAGATTGAAGTAAAAGTGCAGTTTTAGTTTTGCTTTTCCTCAGGATAATTAACTGTGTCGGGAGCGTTTTGCTCGCTCATTTCTCGTATGATTTAAAGCGAATTCCAGACTGCGTTGTAGCAGTGAATAAATTAGACTCAATGCTATGCGACAATGACAGACATTAAGCCAGGCACTTGACACTTATAATCACAACCTTTTGGCTTGATAATTTATGGCGCCGACTAATTGTAGGTATCTTTCCACTTGGTATTAATTAGTCCCTCAAGTATCGTATAATGTAAACGCAATACATAATAGCGGAGATTTGAAATATGGGATCAGCTTCAACAAATTCCATACATAGTTTAAAAATTATTTTTTCAAAATATTAATTAAACTAAATTCTTTAAAAGGAAAAAAAATTCATGTTTTTAACGATGGAGGGAGCTACAGTGCAGAGGCGTGGATAATCAATTGAGTTTCACAGCCAGCCGCCAGATGGCGACTCTTAACACATTTTAAGGGGCATTGCTCCCTTAATATTTAATTTTAAGAGATATACAGGTGGTGCTACCTATTTATTCCAATTAAACATGTCATAAATTGTACTAGTAAATTACTTAATTTAATCATACGTAATTGTTATTAACGTTTATGTGTGCAGATTTTGACCATTTTTATTTATTTGCTGAATATGTAATGAAGCAGTTATAAATTTTAAATGATGTTTTCTAGGGAGCTTTACTGAATGTGTGATAATTGTTTGAAATTTGTAAGCTGCAGATCAGTAAATTTGAATCGTTTTTTTTTTTTTACTTTAATTAGTGCTTAAAGTTGTGATGTGAAAGAAATGATTGATGATTACAGAAATTTATTGATTTTGCAAAAATCTAATCGGAAAAGTAGTCATGCAATGAGTCTCAAAATTTAAATAAAAAATATTTAGTAAAATTTATAATAAATTAATGTTAACTATTGGTGTCTTTCTTTGGCTCACGGAATGAAATTTAACAAGTTGTAGTTTTATTGCATCATATCTTTGTGTTATCTTGGCAGTCCACGAATAGATACTCATAATTCACGCAAAATGAGTGATTTAATTGCATGAAATTGAGATTGATTAATTATTAAAATTGATTTTATTGTCAAATATTTATAAACTTTGTTATCAAATTAATTAGCTTTCATGATTTAAAATTATTATTTGGCATTTAGCAAAATATAATTAAATAAAACTGCCAAATACAAATGAAACAATTCTGCCATGTTTGGAAATTATCATGTCAAAAAGATTAAATTCTTACGTTAAGATAACACTAATCATAATTGGGCTAAATGATCCTGACAGATTAACAATTTTACTTTAAAATTTTAATCATGCAGTTACGAAAACAGCGAGTTTATTCGAATTTTTAAAAGTGATGAATTAACCTTGATTTTGATCTTTAATTTTATCTCCATTAAAAAAGTCGAGTTAATGATGATAATCAATGAGCTAACCTCGCCTCTTGAGAGGTGTCCTCTTTCCTGCTTTCTGTCTTGCAAGTCTCTTTAATGGACGTTTGATAGGGGCCTAAGGGATTCCATTAATCATGCACTCCATTCTACTTGAGAAGAGAGAAAGAGAACCAGAGCCTGCTTATAGCTTTTTCTATATTCCCAAAGGCCCGTCGTATATAGAATATGTTTGCAGAGAAAACTTCTTCACTCAGCAGTTTGCAAGTGAATGACGCTAGATGGCGATCGTTGGTATTTCTTTTCATGACTGAAATATTGTTTGTATAGTATTTAATTTTCTCACTTTAGTATTGCTTTTTATTATGTGAGAATTGCTAGCGGGTCGATGAAAGGTCGTGCGTCATTTCGCGTTGATGCGCTGTTATTGAGTTTGTTGTTTACTCGGTTATTATGGTCTCTCCTTCCTCATCTATCACTCTTTGTTCCGCTGGGAATGTTGGTCGTGGCCAAATAAATAGTTTGTTTGTTGGGGGTTTTAGAGGATGAAACAAATTGGTCCATGTCTTGTATTTCCGTCACGTTGGGTTTAGCAGATGGAACAAAGACAAATTTGGAGCTGTTAAATAACGACAACTCACTCTTAAGATATATTGGCTCTGGCGGTGCTACTCTTGCAGAATGTCGATATATTCAGTCAAGCAGCAAAAACTATGAAATTTAAAATTTAAGTAGTTATATACAGCAGAGCATGTATATTTAATTTTCACTCAGTAACATCATATCGACAAAATAATGCACAGCAACACGAAAAAATTTAATTTCATAAGGAAAAATTCGTAATGTGTTAAAATTGATTTAATGTCTACAAAAACTAATGTTTTATTGATTTTGTTGTATACAGAAAGTAAATAAGGAAAATCAAAAATTTTTTATTTCTTTTATTCCATAAAATTGGCATTTTCCTGGATACACGTCAATCAAATTGGGTGTATGTATTTATTGGACTATGGATGAAATGGCATTGAACATTGAGTGGCCCTGAGATTGTGATGGTAGCAAAGGTGATAAACCTTAAGGCAAAAGCAGAAGCGAGAGCACGTTTACAAGTTGGTTGCTTGGCGTGTGTTCTAAAATCGATATTTTATCCGCTTGATTGTGCCGCTGGAGGAACCTGGTGAAGTCAATCGTCATTCAGTACACATATCCAGTTATTGATGCTACCTAATGCACAACATGTGCTTAATTTTTGCAATAATCTTGTTAACGGGAGGCGAGAATGATTCACCTCTGCCATTTCGAATTTTAGTATATGTTGAGGAAGTGATAAAGTGTCAATGTTGATTTGGTAAGCACGGAAAAACACGCGGTTTACGCGTTTTCTCTTTCTCTGTGGTGCACTTGCACATCTCCACCCTCTCTCTATTGATCGGGCCGGGAGTTGAGTTCGCCAGGCGAGCTGCCGTGCTCTTTGTCGGCAGAGAAAGCACGAGGCTTGAATGGCTCCATCGCACCGCGTGGTAGACGCGGGTCTAGTTGGACGATAGGCCAATGAATCACCAGTGTGTGACATCATCATCCCCTTTTCTTCCATCCATCCACACTTGGGGATGAAGATTGGTGCGGTGCGTATTGCGCCTGCGCCACGTGAGTCGATGTGCACCTTGTCTTCTTCTTTTTCTCTTGAAGATGATGCCATGACCCTTGACCTTGTCAGTACGGTTCGTGACCCTTGCGCGTTACCAATCTCAAGAGGCTGTGATCAGCCATGAGGTTGCCGCTCTTGTCGTATCACCTGCTTTTGCTCACCTGCTCGTGCGTATGTGTTGTGCTTCACATTGCTCATTCGTGCTATATTTTTCCTAAAGCGGTCAAAGACCCGTGTGAAAACAAGGTTTGCCGGTTCGGTGCCCGGTGCGTACCCGCCATGGACGGACGAACGGCCGAGTGTACTTGCCCGGACAAATGCCCATCTTACGGCGATCATCGAGGCTCGTTGCCCGTTTGTGCCACCGATGGTAAAGATTATCCAAACGTGTGCGAGTTACGGAGAGCTGCGTGTCAAAATATGAAGGACATTGAAGAACGATACCCGGGAAAATGCGGTAAGTGATTATAAAATTATTTCATTTTTTTTACAATTTTTTCTTTAATATTTTCTATTATTTTATAATTTATAATTCAATATAAAATGATGTGATTTGATTTGATAATTTGTAATTCAATTCTGTGAATTACTTTCAAATGAAATATGCAAATTAGATTTTTTATTTATACGTGCATTAATATAATAATTTTTCTGATAGATATAATTTTTTACCACTCATCGTAAAAACTTTAAGCCTAAAACTATATGAAGTAACAATGACATGAGATGAATTAAAAAATTTCTAAAAATACAAAATTTTACACTGTGTAAGATCTCTATTTTACATATTTTTTTTGCTCAGGTAAGTGAATCAATTATGAGTTAAGCAAACTGAGAAATCAAATTAATTTTTGCGATTTTTAAAGTGTTACAAAATTAAAAATTAAAGACACTCTTTAATTTTATGTTTGCACAAAAATTTAAAATATTGTCTTAAATGATGATATACTGCAAATTCATAACGTAATTCTTTCTCTAGTTTACCGTAATCACACAATTTATTGATACTTATTTGAGATTCAGTTATGGTAATTAATTCAGCATTAATCTTAATTTAATGGACCAAGAAAAAGTGGTTTAAGTTCGCTGATCACCAATTTTTATGAATTGATTATTGCTAGAGAATTTCAAGGGTTTTTTGAACTAATGTTTATATCCTCATTTTTTTTCTGAGCTTCGTGGGAATGAAAGTGGCTTGATAGAAGAAGAAAAAGTGTTGGGATAGAAAATTTCTTATATCCGGCTGGATGATGACAGATGCTGAACCATTTGGAAATGGGGCTGCCGTAACGCCTCTTTCCACTTGGCTCCTTTTTTATCATCATCACTTCAAACTTTCTATTCTGCTGCCTACATCTTCAACGATTTTACGATTTTTTTCTTTATTTATTTTTTTATTATTTGAAAAACTTGTTTTTTTTAAAGAATTTTAATGGCACAACTGTACATCTCGTTAAAATCATTTCTTTATTTTTATTTGCGTGTTGGTTAATAAGAAAAATATTTTAAAGACAACTCGTGGAGAATTTTCTCCTTCAATTTAAAGTTGCACATTCACTGTTTTAATTTATGAAACAGGTAATGTTATTAAAATATTAAGAAGCTAGTGACATTTATTTTCACTTGAAAACATTACCCGGTTTCATGGTGATGTTGAATGTTAAATTTTTTGGAATTCAAATCAGGCAATTTCTTTTTATCTTTTATATTTAATTTTTAATGTATTCCATTATAGGATATGTCGTTTGAAGAGTTAAAACTAGGGTAATAAAAGGTGAAAGTCTATTTAAGTAAATTTGGCTAAACTGTGTAATTAAAGCGTTTTCTCTTACGGATAAAGTGAAGTGCAAATCAATTTTAGAATTTGAAGACCGCCATTCATTTGTAGCTTGACACGAGAGCCGGATTAATGCGTAATTTTTATCTTTGGCCCGGAAATTACATCACGATTCGGTCAAGGGAAACGAAGGAAATGAAGAAAATTCTTCCTTCCATGGCAGCTTTTACTTGCTTCAATTCTGTAAAGAAACATAAAAAAGAGGGAAAGTAGCTCGTTTCATTTCACCCATTTAGGATATAATAGACTCGATTTCTGCTGGAAACTGGAAATAGGTTGGAGAAAGGTTTTTTTTTCTGTTTTATCAATTTTTTTTCTAAATGATTTTAATAAAAATTGGAAAGAAAAAAGTTTTTTCTAATTCGTTTTATTTTTTTTTTACTACTTGCGTTGACATTTGTGGAAATAAGCGGAATGAGTTGCTGTTTCTTCCTCTCCTTTTTTGACACTTTTTTTTGCTTTGTCACCTTCCATCTTGGATATGAGATGAGTTGCTATGACAACCGTCCCAAAGGGAAAATGCGAAGTCAGTGAGTCAGTTGGAACAGTTGAGGTTTGTGTTGCTGATGCTGAAAGGATTTTGAAATGAAAGACGATGTGCGAGAAAAATCCCACCGTGTCTGAGCAATTTTTTTTAATCCAATCTTAACTCAAATTCATTTTAACTGAAAGTGACTTTTTTAAATATGATACTTGAATTATGGGGTATTATTTTTCAATTTATTATTTGACAGAAAGAAAATATATTGGAAAATGGAAAGAATTTTTTAAATTAATCAGTTTCCATGAATAAAGAAATATTACGAATTTACTCATTCAAATTTTAATAATATTCGATAAAATGTAATTTAGATTTATTAATAAATGCGATGTCAGTAGAAATGGTATTTCGAAATTAAATTGTGATGTGTTGCGAATACTTGTGTGAAATGTCAAAGAAAAAAATGTGTCGTGTACAGCATAGAAATTGGTATCTACTGATTGAAAAAAGCTACGTCTTGTGAATGTACGCTAAGAAAAAATGAGATTGTGCAAGTGCTACAAAGGAAGGAGGATAGTGAATTTTTCGATTGTACTCGTAATTTTTTATCAGAGATTTCCCCGTATTCAAATATTATTCAGATATTAATTTATTTATGCAATACTTTCATATACTAACATGGCTCCTTTGCCGAATTATACTTCATAACAAAAATAATTTGGCAGTGTTCACTATTAATATATAGCTGTTTTGTATACGTCTGGTTTCATAATCACGAACGGGAAGTCAGACTTCTTTCATTCCACTCAAAAATTATCTTCATGTTTTATTCAGTATGAAACACTTTTGTGTTCTTTATTTAGTCTTGAATTGAGATGAGGGAAAAATGTTTTTTATTTTTATTTTCTGTTATTTTTGCTTTTTTATTCAACGTTTTCATTTCTTTGTTTCGTATAAAATGAATGCAGAAATTGTTTTTAATTTTAATTTTAATTTTTATATTTTTCTAAGCTTTATACACAGGTTCCTATTATATTTGCATAAATACAGTTTGGACATAATATGTAAGAGTGGTATTTGTAGTTCAACAGCTTGTTTATATTCATGTAAGAACAGAAGCTGTTGAATTATTCTATCTGATGTGTAACGTTTCCTGGCCAAACGTTTCTGCTGACCGCTGCATGCTTGGCAGGAAAGCGTGATTTAATATAATCACGCGGCGCTTTTATCGCGATGGAAAGACAAAACTGACTCACTTTAAAGGCAAAATGATAAAACAGAGATACAATGAGTAAGATAAATTATTAACTGACTACATAGATATTTACAATAACAAAATTAATGCGTAAAGACAACAGCAAAGCTTGAACAAATGTTACGAGTGTTTACTACAACTAAAGTTCATTTAATTAGTTAACGTTCCTTTGCAGAATTTGTTCCAATTCTTCATGAAAGAGTCCATTGACCGTTGCAGTATGGTTGCCCTCTACTTTTCCGGCCTCGTGTGTCATCCAACTAATTGCGTTAGTGTCCACCATGTGATCCCCTTCTTTTCCTTCTCTCTTTTCTGTACTCACCCGATTGTTATCGAGTGAAAACCACAAAAGTTCGACCAGGTGGAAGTTACGCCTTCGGTCTGTTTGTTTTTAATACTAGTGCCAAAAACAGCTGCAATATTAAATTGAACGTCTCTAAGACGGCGTTGATTGTAGTGAGTAATTGAGTTTTTTTTTTTTAATTTTTGAAGATGATGTTTGTTCATTTAACGCGTATCATATTTTTACGGTTCTCTTGGCAGAGATTACTGAATATGAAAAATTATTCCTATAGGGGGAAAGAGAATGTAAAGTAATCAACTTGGTTATTTATTAGTAGAGACTTGTATCAACATAAACACAGTTAGGTTTTTTTTTAATAAGGTTTGAAAGAGGAATAGCGCTGCCAGTGTTTATTAGCTCAATTGCACCATGATCACGTTTCTATGGTTTTCTGCCATTCCATCTTAATCTACACCATGTGTAGTAAGAGAGCAATGAGACTAGTGATATACATTTGCGGTGCTTTGAGCTGATAATATCATGATGTGTTGCTTATTTTCTCCCATGTGCGGTAAATGTTAGGCTGAGCAAACGAAGTATATAGTTTAGGTTTGGAGTTTTATTGATAACATGGGACTGCTGGTTTTTCTTTGCTGTTTGAATAAAGTTCGTTTATCAACGAAAGTGGTGTTTCTTTGATGAGTGGTTGTAAGAGTTTGAAATGACTCCAAACGCGACTCGGTTGAAATTATAACCCCACCTTGTCATTTTTCATCGTCTTTAGACCATGATAAAACGGCTTAAATGTGACACGAACCTACAAATCGTACTTCTTATCACCATTATTTACCTTGAATTTTTTTTTAGTTTAGTGTTAAATTACTGTTGGGTTATAATAATTATTAAAATTGATTAGATGAAGCGTATCAGTGATTATTGAAGTTAATCAGTAAAGAAACATGCCAAATTTATTTTTTCTTTTATTTAAATTGCTCGTGTAAACAGTGGAAAAATCGAATTTGGAGCGTGCAATTTATTCGTGTTAGGGTTGGGGCAAACGGAGGAGTATTTCTTTCCAATTCATCGTTTTACTCGCTTCTATGACTAAATAGAAAGCACGGATAATGGCACACGAAACGCCTTTCTAGGGTGGTTGCAATGCATCGCAAAATTGCACACATAATACGTACATTAGTACTCAAGTGCGAGCAATTTTCTAACTCCAATCAGCTCGGTTCAACGACCTTCTTTTCTATCTCTTTGAAACCTTTATTTTGACTCCATTACTTCATTGGCATACTGCCCGCTGCGGCCTGTCAAGGGGTTTTCCCGGACTCGTGGATCATCAAAAACTCATGTGATGAAATCTTAAAAAGGAACTACATTTGAAAGCAATTTCAAACTTTTTTAAGATAGAAATATTTTAATAGCTAATGAAAGAAACATATTTTTATCTTCACCTCAAAAAAGAGAACATCTGTTTGTTCAAGAATCTACTTGAAAGTTATTTACTTTTTTTTTCGTTTTGGGAGAAATTTAATAGATGATGGGATATTTGTAATAAATGGGAGGTCTGCGGAGCGGTATTTGTTATTCTCATGATTAATAATAATGTTTATAAATGCTTTTACGCGTGAAGGAAAATCTGGCCTGAGTGAAAAATGTGTTTTGCACCAGTCTGCGCCTGATCAATAAGCTGGGTTTTTCTCATCTCTTCCTACTGCTACTATACTGGAATCTCTTGGTAGTCAGACTGTGGTTGTTAGGGTGCAGTGATGCTTCCAAACCCCAATTCAATCAAGTTAGTTTCCAGGTAAGAATTCTTTTGGGGCCAAAATCCTCATTCATGTTTATCAGCTATCACCTCGGGTCTTGTTTGTAATCGATGAGTGTCAGTAAAATAAAATCATCCATTGGAATGGAATATCTTGTTATTTGTTTTGTTTTGTTTTGGGTATTTTTGAGGTCTCCGTGGATCGATGAATTTAAAATTTATGAAAATTTTATCTACAAAATTAAACGAAGAAAAATATTTTTTATTTTTCATTTTAAACTAGTACGGTAAAAGAAAGTTTACTTATGTCAATTTTAAAGGTTATTAAGATGGAGATATAAAAATAAGCTTAATGTTTTACATAACACTAAAATTAAAATAAATTTAATGGTAACTACAAAATGTATTTTTTAAAATGTGCTGCCTGCAACGATAAGTGTAATTAATGCTTTAAAAGTGTTAGAGGATGTCATATCACATTTAGAAATCCCAAAGGACCTACATTCAGTTTATTACGACTTTGGTGAATGGCACAGTTGGCATATTAATGCATGCCCACGATCAATGATTGTGTAACTGCATTTGGTTGAATTAACCAAGAGGAAAGAGCTTAGGTTGACTGGAAAGTTGAATTTTTCACGTGCAAGAATTTGCCGGCGGAGATTGAGAGTCAAAGGAAGTTGCAGTGACATGAAATTTGCTTGATGTCATAAATGAGTCAACTTTCTAATGAAACTTTACTCTTATCAGCTCCAACCAGCCGACCACCTTTAAAGGTAATTTCACAAATTGCCAGAGGGACTCTTGTCTTATGTCAGCGCTGTAACAGGAACCGTGTAGAAATATATAAGTAATTGCTACGTGTTGCTGTATACCTTACCAACTATCGATTGTTTATCAGATTTTTATTGTGCAAAGAGTAGTTGTAAACAACAAATTGTAGTAGTAGGATTTCATTAGTTGGTGTATAATTATACAGGTTTACAATGGCAACCAATTAGACAAAGTCATTTGCTAATGTTTTTGTTTTATCTGAGAAGATTGTTTCTGATAGCTCAAGAATATTTCTGACATAGTGCAGAGGTGAAAGTTTGAAAGGTGAAGTGGTAGCTAAGGTTGTGTGAGATGTTTCTTAAGGGTTTATATTATTTCTTAAAATGACCTCTTCTTGCATTAATGAAAGCTATAAAAATTTTAATGCATTTCTTTATGCTCTTAAGGGATTGACTATGAAGATGATGCGTTGTGGTATACACAAGAAGCTTTTTTAGAAGTTGAATTAAACTAAAAGTTGTGTTTGTGGAAGTAATGAGCATTAGAGAAAATGTATGTTTGAATTGATAATGGAATTGCATGGTTTGAGGTCAATGATAGGAAAAGAGATGAAAACGAAGAGAGAAGCCATGGTGAATTTTTTAGGACTCTTTTAAGCTAAATAAATGAAATATTTTTTCAAAAATGAATAATAAAACAAAAAGCAATGACATGCTTTGCCTTAAAAGAGACAACCTAATTATTTCTTTTATTTCTTTTAAATCTTATTTTTTATTCAAAGTTTATGGTTTCATCAAGATGCCAGACATGCACAATCTTCAGGTATTTGATTTTTCACTCAACTAGACGCTAAACTTTTTTATAGAGAACATTTTGATAGTTAAGTATGCAATAAAAACAGTTTTACATACAGGGCTGTCTTCTCATTTGAAGAGGGTAAGTCTTTTTTCGCATGTTGTCTTCTGTTTTTATTGTCTCTATATGTCGCCATCACATTTAAGGAATAAAAATTTTATTCCCTTTGCTGACTTATTTTGGTTGAAAATGCATTTGATTCTATGCATTAATATTTAATTATAGAATATTAAAAGTTAAATATTTTACGATATTTGAAGAGAATTTGTTCAAAAACTTCAAAAGAGAATGACAGAAATGAGAACAGTAAATTTTAAGATTGATTTAAAGTAGATGGTTGAAAAAAAAGATGATTATTTTTGTATTATTACTGCTAAAGTAATCCAAGTGAAAGAAAATTAATTTTAAGTGTATGTTTCAGTCATCTAGAAAGTTTGATACAAATTGAGAAATGGAAAGAAATAACTGTAAAAATGAAAACATCTGCTGATGAAATTAGAAAGAAAATTCTTAAAATTGTACAAATTTAATTTAGGCATTGGAGGGTAATGAACCACACAAATTTGTCTTGGAAATAAACAAAATTACTCTTTCCTCATGCTGTTTTCAATTTTGATTGCAAAATGTAATGAAAGTTTTCACTTGAGAAAATACGAGTTTATAAATTTTAATCTGTATTAATTTTTCTTTTCAAAATACAATTCAGTATATGTTATTAAAATTTGGTTGATTGAAATCCAACGTTACTGCTGCATCTTGTTGGAAAATAAATTGAAGTGAGTTTTATGAAAACAAGAAACCAAACGGAAACCTATTACGTGCTGACATAGAATAAGAAAAAAATTGCATCCATGAAAATATAAAAAAAAATTCAAAGCTTTGGTCTTATTCCAAACTGATAGAAATACGTAAAAAGGTTTGTATTAGATTTCTTAAATCTATTTGGTGACTTGTTTTATGGAAACATTTCTCAGTTGGATGCAGCATCTAGTGAAAACCACTGGCGCATATTTCTCAAATTCAGACAAAAATTGTGCTCATGGTAATGTGAAGTTACTTCACGCTCCAACAACGTTTTTTAATGCTGGGTTATTATTTTCATTATAATCGCATAAGGAAGTGGTTTAAGTCATATGCTAATTTTTATTACTTTTAATTCATATTTATACAGTATGGTGGAGCTTTGGTAATCAATTTAAGATTTTTTAGCAATAAAATGTGCATGAAAAATCAATGTAAAAATAATTTATTAACCAATTATCATGGCTTTTTTAAAATAAGTTATTGAAAACCCACCGACGGCCATTGGACTTTCATGAGGGTTGGAAACCTCATCATTTTTCAAGATATATAAAATTGTACTATAAATTTTTTTTATGATCTAAAAGCAAAAATTGTTTTGCATTCTATTTTTTATTTATTTTTACTCGTAAAAAATGATAGATGATTTTTTTATTTTTGCGGTAAAAAAAGTAACAACGTGTAAAGTTCATGAATTGTTTTTAATTTAAAATTTATTGGCGACTTTCAATTTTGTCTTTGTTCACACTTTAGTTTAATGTTAGATGTCAAGAAAATTGATAGTTTTGTAGTAGACACAAAGTACCAAAGTAAAAAAAAATACTTTTGTATTTTGCAAGGCAATGTGAAGAAGATGGACAAGCTTTCTTATCATGAGTAGTAATTTCGTGTTCAGTTTGAGATAAAATCAAATCAATCAACTTGTTCAATGAAAGAAGAAAATAAATGAAGACACGGTTATTGGTTTCTGGAGTCTGTGACAAAAAACTCACCCTAGTCTGCTTTTAATTTAATTTTGAGAAGAAAAAAGAAATTCTTATAACTTTATATCTTTTCTTTTTTAGATTAATTTTAAGAAACGTGTAGGTAATTTAGAAACTAAAGTGTCGTTTTGAATTCACAAAGACATCATATGGAGGCAATGTTACTTTAAATGTTTTACTCATTTCTTTACTATTCATGTTATCGCTGGCGGGGAGATTTAATTCATTAATTTTGCATAATCGTACACATTTACTACAAACTATTATTAATTAAAATTGTACTTATAACTTGCAGCTTATGAAATGTTTACAGTATTAAAGTTGCAACCAGTAGTGCAGATGAGTGTAAGGTAATGATGTAGGAACTTTTTCGTGTTTTCTGCTTGAAAAGGCATTATATCTACGCTATTTACAGGGTCTGTATTTTTCCTCATAACTTCTTAATGGACGGAACACGTGCTTCACCTTTTCTTTTTTAAAAGCTTTTCTTAAGGGTCATTTCAAGTGACCTTAATGTTCTCGTAAAGTAGAGGGATAAACGGTAGAATAGATCTGCCCTGGTCAACCTCAACTGTGGACATCCAAAATGGTGCAATGAGGATAGGGCACTTAGTAGCACGTGCAAGAAATGACCCGTTTGCTCAGAAAAACCATAGCAACTGCTAATGGTTTATGTTGAGCTGTTTCCAATAAAATTAATGGACAGAAATTGGAGAGGTTGAACTGAAAGGGAAAAATGTAATGATAACACGAGAATGCAGTTGAAGTTGTAGAAAGAGCGAATAAAATAAATTGTTTTATATTATTTGAATTTTTATTAAAATATTGTAATATATTTGTAATATAATAAAAAAATGTTTTGTTTTTGCAGATCCTTGTGAAGGTGTCGAATGCCCAGTTTCTCAAGTATGCCAATTGGATGAACACCGCAACCCTGTTTGTAGATGCAATGGTATTTGCACCATGGAGTTTCGACCCGTGTGCGGTTCGGATGGCAAAACATACAGTAATGAATGCATAATGAGGGTTGAAGCTTGCAAAGCCCGCAAGAATTTTCGAATTATCTACCGGGGAGAATGCAGTTCAGGTAAGAAAATCTAAATTAGTTCTAACTCGGGAAACCGAGAAAGGTAAATCAAATTCAGCGCCGCCACTGTGTTATAAATTACACGGAGGAAGTAAGGGTCATAAAGCGGTAGAATTTAATTAATTATAGTACTAAGCTTGGGCGGGTGAATTGTAAAGATGAAAAATGATAGGATGAAAGCAAGACAGATTGTATTTCTTTGATTAATCATATAAAATAATTTGCATTGGAAATTAATTAAATTTATTTGCAACAGCCAAAATATTTTTTTTGCTACATCAAAATAATATTTGGACGTTTAGATTGAAATTTTTTGACACATTTCATGGGATCGTGCCAAAAAAAAGGTGTTGAAAAGACTGTTACTCAACCATAGTAATTTACTTAAAGAAGAAGCTAAACTATTCTCTAACTCTCTTATCTAAAGTTATGCATCGTTGAAAGTATAAAACTCAAATCTTGATAATCATGAGTGCCCTTTTTTGGCATCTTGTGTCGTAAATATTCAATAACTCACTACTTGACGGCACTCAAGCACTCTTGAAAGTATCAGATGTTTGTTGGGTAAAATGCATAGTTGTTTCTCTACCATTACTTAACGACTGTAAGAAGCAAAAAACAGTAAACTTATCTGTTTTTATACAATAATTTCTAAGTAACGAGAATAAAAGAGGATGTTTTGT
>JAQFZN010000525.1:0-27838 GCA_034687075.1 Geophilus carpophagus
TATTATAATAAATTATTTTTATTTTAACTATAGGAAGCAAATGGGGTCGCATGAAAACAGTTCTAACGCAAACACGTAAAGAATCACCTCAAACTCAAAGGATAGTTGATGGAGATAGTGGAGATGTTTCCAAATGGAGAAAGATGAAACGAGCATTGACTCGACGCCATAATCAAGCATCCCTTCAACGTTCTCATTCCGTGCCAAGCAGCCCCACTTCCGGTGACCCTACTAGAGAAGTTTTAGTTCGAACTGATGCGGGCGAATTTCGTTTCCAAGGATTAGATGACACTTTCAGACAACGTTTGGTTGAATGGGAAAAAAAGAAGGGAGTAAATGCTAGAGATTCGTCTCTAATGTTTTTGGAAGGAAGTTCACATGGAACATTAGAAAGAAAATTAGAAAGAAATAGATCGTATTCTGATTCAAGTGTTGCTGGAGAAACTGCTCAACAAAACCAAGATGTCGCACCACGATCCACTTCCGAGCCACAATTACCATCGAAGCCGCATATTTATAAATTGATGGAAGAAGTTAAAAGTAAAAGTGAAACGTGCAAGACTTTACAGAGACAAGTGAATGCTGTAGATGCGGAAATTGATCATATAATTGAAGGCCAGTTCCAAAACCTTGGTAAAATTGAATGATTTATTGAAAATGTTTTTTAAAAATATAAAATTAATACGAATTTGTTTGTTTTGATTACAGAGAACTACCGTAAACATGTAAAGAAACGTGGCGGTCGAAGAGTGCAAAGAGAATTAAGTAAAGTTGATGAAGAAATAAAAAGTCTGCAAACAACTCGAGATAGGATAAAAAATAGTGACGAAATTAAAGATGAGAATTTTGAAAAAATATCCGTTATAGATATGGGACATCTCGAAGGAATGTGTACTCAATTATGCGAGCAAGTGAAGCAACTTGAATTAAAAGTTGCTGATAGAAGTAGTTTATTGCAAAAACTTATCATGTCACATTGGCTTTCATTTGAATTCAACTGCGATAAAGTCGAAGAAAACAACACAATATCAGTAACAGAAGACTCTTGTAACGAGATCAAGATGGGGACGAATCCAAATTCGAATTCAAACACACAAGTACGGCGCTTATCCGACACTTCAATTCATTACGAAGCAAGTCCTAAACTCGATTTCGCCACCGCATTTTCGACCACAATTTACGACGACGAAGCTTTACAAATGCCGAAAATTAAACCCGAAATCGATACATCCGTTTCTGTAACTGTTAAATTACCATCACCTAAACAAACACCTGCATCACCGACAACTCCGGATGTAACTTTCGTAACACTTCCTGCGCCTAAAACTAACTCCAGGGTGCCGTCGGTGCCTTTGCCCTCTCGATTAGAACCAGCTTGTAAGGTTAAATCAATAGTTGCTCATTTTAATCAACAAGGATCGCCGCAACCGCAACAACGTCAATTACCAAACGATGGTGTCTTTAAATCATCAAGTTTTTGCAGTAATCAATGGACAAATCCACATAGTGGAGTTTCAAAATCAGCCAGTTCCAATGCCCTTTATTCTGACCCGATTGGATGGCCGAAATATTCAAATGAAGCAACTAATTTGTATAATTCTCCACGTATTCCTAGAGTACAACCGATGAGTCCACGATTATTAACCCGGCATCCCATGATGGGATGTCAACATCAGAATTTAAATGAAGTTCACACATCGCGTGAAATTGCTTCTCCGCCTTTAAGTCCTCGTATGAGAGCTTCAGCTAGTCCTAGAGTTGCTCGGTTAAAGTTGCGATATGCTAGAGAGGAATTTTTAAATCGGGAATGTCCGCCATTACCGAATTCTCCGCAACTTCAATGGCGGAATTCGCAAAAGAAATCCATAGTGGAAGAAGTTGAACCGAAAGAAGAGGTAATAAATGCTGAATTGAAGAGTAAAATTGAAGAAAGTATTGATAAGACATCAGTAACTACAGAACAAAAGACTAGTTTTTTTAGTTTTCATTTACGAAGACCGAAGAAACAAACAGCGGCATCACATCTTTGTCGACAAAGTCTTTTTGTGAGTTTACCTGCTTCGGTTGATGTTGGTGCTGAAAGGCAAAGTTGTCCTTCTTCTCCAGCTCAACAACCGAAACATCAAAATAAGAAAACTTCTTGGTTTATGTCAACTAAATTTTTTAAATCGAAATAGTAATAATAATAATAAAAAATTCATTTTATTTATTCAGGTTTCGAATTCAAATTTGAAAAATATTTTTATTTTCTGACAATAAATTTTTATTAATCCGAATAAAAGACGACTCTGGAGTTATGTACAAAGTGAAATCAAATTTGTTGATTTTTTGTTTTTTTTTTGTTTTTTTCTTTTTGCTTTTTATAATTTCCGTTATTTTTTTTTTGTTTGTTTATGATTTTAATTGTAGTTTAAATAGTCAATCACGTTTGGTACAATGGTAGGCATTTCTGCCAGGTCCACCACCGCTGCTTGAATCTCGATGCGCGGATCCGTTTTTTCTCATACGAGTCAGATCGTCAAATTTGCGTTTACACACGCCGGTATAACGGCTTTTATCTGTCAATCGGTCATAAACGCCCAAACTCGCTGTTTTCTAAATAAATAAATAAATTTCAAGCTGCTAAAACGATAAAATTTAAACATTCGAATTAAATTTCTTCATCAGAATTTCATGTATTAATGCATACGGGAAATTAGATGAAAATTAACGTTCAATCTCAAATAATAATGTTATTAAAAATATTTAAAATCAAATTATACCGTTGGATTGGTGGGCATCGGTGGTCCGCATTCAACCAACTTCTGTTTCAGCGTTTCCACCGCCACTTGCTTATGGCATGCAAGTCGGTCGACAGCTTCAAGAAATTCTTTGTACGAAATTCCCTTTCTTCCCCTAAAAATATGAACACATTTAAAAAATAATTAAGTTATTTTAAACATCGTAATACTTTGCCACTTTGCTGAAATGCATGACGGCTTCGATGGGTGTCACAGTTTTGATGTTAGCTTGTTTGAGCCATTTTTCGAAATTTTTTAAGCACATCACGTCACCAGATCCACGCGCATCTCCGAAACGCGCGTACATGGAGAAGAGTTCCTCCACCGCGTAAAAGTTGACCGAATCTCCCTGGAATTGTTAAGAAAAACATTCATTCAATTATCAATTTTATTGAGCCAAAAATTAAGAAACCTCTGATACGTTTTCGCCATCGGCTTCCTCTTCGAACATCTCCTCCATCGTTTTGCGTTATGTTTAAGTATCGTCTTCCTCCTCGAAAAACGAAGGGTGTAGACGGGGCAAAGTGGACGCACGAGGGGTCAAACGCCGATCACCTATCGCTACTGGTTTACACGCTACAAGCAACGCTTTGCCATTCCATTGTGAATGAATCGGAAAATTTTGCGAAAGAATAAGTTAGGTTAAAGATATACCAAAAATTTGCTGAGTCGTACTATTTAATAGAAATAAAAATGGCGACAACAAGAACGTGACAACGTACACGCGCAAAAGTAGCACGAAAAACAACGAACAATTGCTACTAAACTTTGCTACAGGACATTGTTTAGCCGATTTTGAATATTTAACGAATAAAAAAAATAAAAGAGCAAAATTCATTTTGTATATTTTAGATTTTTGGTATTAATTTTTGTTTCATTAGATTTAATTAATGTAACTAATAAATATAAAAGATAAAAACATACTTTTGCAACAAAATAATTCTTTAATAAAGGAAATTGTTAAATACAAGAAATATTAATTAATTAAACATTAAACATATCACAAATTATGCCATTAACGAGTTGTATGACTATTAGGTGGAACAGAAACATCGTGTCGAAGTCGTTGAATAATTCCTACACCATCATTAATATCTAAAATAATTTTTAAAAAAATTTGTAAATAAATCGAAATTTCAATCAAAATATCAATCAATCGATGCAATTTACATGTGCGCAAAACATCTTGCAATCGTGAGCTGTTCGTTGACAACGATGGACGTAGAACACGACGAATCATTTGAATACGTTTTAATAAAAGCAAATATAATTCATCCACTTTAGCTATAAATAAAAATAACAAATTAAATTTCTTTTCTAAAAACCTCAAATCATTAACCTAATAACCTGGCTGTTTTTCACTTTTATCCAAAATCACTTCTTCGTTCACATCATTGCATGAATTCGCTTTCGTATCAGTTTTATACACTCGTGGAGTAGCGCAGATTCCGCGAGGTACTGGTACGAACCGTACTGGAATATGACAACAATTTTTACTATGTTTTTTGTTATCATTAATATAAAACCCTTTAGAACTTGCGCAAGGTTTCGGTTGAATCGGTGCAAATCGTAGCGAATGTTTACATTTAACCATCTTTGAACGAGTATTGCACGGATTTTCAATTGCCAATGAACTTTCTTCCATGTTGATGTCTTCAGCTGAGACATCATTCGGAAGAATATAACCAGAATTTGAAACTTCATCATATTTAAGTTCTTCTCTTTTCACGATGGCGGAAGGAAATGGTTGACAATAAGTTTCCTCATTTTGTGAATAAAGTTTGAGCGATAAGTTTTGCTTTCGGTGTTCTTGTCCTAAAAAAATGATTTTAAAACATTTAAATGGGCAAATTTTTATTACAACACACCTGGATTACCTTGGGAATTGTTTCTGTGATGTTGTCTTTGAAAAAATGCTCTTTGACAATCCGGATGAGAACAATGATTCACAACGGCCACGATTAGATCTCGGTCGATTCCAAATTCACGTTTTCCCACTGAATACTCTCCCATAATCTGAATAAATAAAAACCGATGTTTATGATTAAATAAACTGTTAAATTAATTTAAAATATTTTCACAATCTTACAGCATCTATCGTTTGTGACAATGTCAAGTGTTTTTGCCCATTGCAACTATGAGCTGTCTCAATTGTAGGTATGAAAAATTCTTCTGGTACAATTAATTTACCAGTTGATTTATATACAAGTCTTCCATCCAAAGGTCTTATAGCAAGCCTAGCTGCCCAACTTTTGAATTTCTTACGTAACCGTTTTCTTTTAGCCGCATTGTTTACGGGTTCGGAAACCATTGCTTCAAGTAAACGGGAATCTGGAACATTGGTACAACCTCCACGAATATATTCTTGAAAAAGATGATATAATTCGCAAGTTAAAACACTTCCCTTTTTCGTTGAAATTGATGAACACATTTTAGTTCGTTTCAAATGAAGAAAAGGCAGTTTCTTTTTTCCGCCATTAACGCTGTTCAAATTACGTCATTCTTAACAGTACCTACCGAAGAGACATCATCTAGACCTATTGTTAGCTTTATTAATTCTCACAGGGTGGTGCTTATCTTAAGTAAAATAAGTGTTTCTTGCATGTTTTTGTAATGTTTTGTTATTTTGACAAATTAAAGTGTAGAATTGTAGTTTAAAATAAATAAAATATTGTTTATAAATTTTATTTTAATCAAAATCATCTTTAACTAACAACGTATAAAAATATAAGATGTAATATAACAAATAAATTAGATGTAATAAGATACACATATTCATCACAGTTTACAGTCGAACCCAATACATTCCTGATCGAATTCTATTGTACTCAGGCAAGTTTTCAACCGGACCAACAGCAGCTACGGCAACACACTGGTTATAAACATAAGTCATCAAAGCATTCCGAACGTGCCAAGGTGTCACTTCCTATCAATAAATAGAATTTCTTTTAAATAGATACACTTAATAAAAACAAAAAATAGATAAAATTCTAACATGAATACGAGCTTCTAATTCACCCAAAGGAATTCTACGACCAGTAGCCAACAACTGACTAGCAATATCTTCACAAGCTTGTGTTGTACCATCTAATTGACGTAATAAATTCCTTCGAAGCGTATTTTTGCCCCGTTCGACTTCAGTTATGGTTAAACTTGTACACATTCTCATCCTAAACAAAATAAAACACAATATTAACATTTTTTAAATAGGAACTACTACTTTCACAGACCATTCCTCCTGAATTGCATGCAATGTATTATCACAATGCATTGGTTCACAGGTATAATAAATGCCCCATAAACCAGTATCTTTATAAGTGATGTAAAAAGATTGAAAACTGTTTCCAATTTTATTTTTGCTAAGTATAGAAGCAACATTGCTCGATAAATTTTGGCCAGCTCCTATTGTTCTATCCCAGCTACCGACTATCTAATATGAAAAAACAATAAAATGTTTATTTATTTTTAAAATTTGTGTAAAAACTTTCTAACCGTAGAAGCAACCATTAATGGCATTATATCGGGATCATTTATGCCAGGGGCTTCAACAGCAATAGCAATGTGACCAAACGGCATCCAATCGTCACGCTCTCGAAGTTCACTACCTGTAAATCTACACGGGGTTACAAGTTGAACAGGTCCATCGTAGTGAAAATCAATGGCGCCGAAATGCTTATTGGCCAATTCGACCAATTCTGGATGTTTAACACCTTTAATATATAAATAAAATCAAATTAGATATTAAAATAACTTTAAAAAAAGTTTTTATTTTCATTTTACCTCCAGCCGCAATTAAAAATACTCGAGGAGCTTTGAAGTTATTTTTCATGTAAGTGAGTAAATCATGTTTCTTAAGACTCCTAAAATTAAACAAAATTAGAAATTTTAAACACCCAAAAAAATAACTCTAAAAATCTGATTTAGACCCAAAATATATAATTGCGCACATTAAACTGTTAATCTCACTTAATGTTTGCAGTTGTGCCTAAAACTGAGAGTCCTAATGGCGTTCCCTGATAGGCTGTAGCGTGTAGATAATCGAAAACAACTTCTGGTGTATTTGTTTCTGTTTCCAGCATTTCTCTTAAAATAACACCTTTTTCTCTTTCAATTTCAGCATCTTCAAATTTACTGGCTTGTAACATGTCGGATAAAATTTCCACTGCTTTTGGTAAATCTCTACACAAGCATTTCAAATAAAAAGCCGTGTGTTCTCTAGCTGTATATGAATTGAAATGAGCTCCCATGTTTTCAATTTCAAGTTCTAAATTAGCTTGTAGACGCTTCCCTGTACCCTAAAATGAAAAACAAATTGGAAATAATGATAATAAATTATGAAAAAATTACAAACTTTAAGCAGCATGTGTTCGACGAAATTAGCAACTCCATTTATTCCATCATGTTCGTGACGAGAACCAGCATCAAGCCATATACCAACCTTAAATAAAAATATAAACGTTTACTGCTATATTTGTAAAATAAATAAATAAAATAATTTTACAGTGCATGTTGGGGATCCGGAATCTTCACTTGCAACTTTCAGTCCATTCTTTAAGATAGTAATATTAGTTTCAGGTAAGTTGAGTAATGTTTGTTCGTAAGATGGAAGTCTGGCTCGTCCTGCCCATCGTTTAGAAATGATCTGAAATATAAATAAATACATTTTTCAATTTTAATCCTGTTCCATTTTAGGTTTATGTATTTTTAAGGAGGTTAAGCAAAGTAAATACTTTTATTTAAGAAAGTAATCATTTAAAATTGCATAAGTAAAATTTTAATTGGGCAAATTTAGTAAATTGCTTACCGAATTTGATTGTCCAATTAGATTTATACCTCTAATAAATGTATAATTCACCAATCTAGTAGCCATGTTGTTTATAGAATGTGTAGTTGCCTGAGTAACAGAATAGAGAAATGTGAAAGGTGATTTCAAGAATACAAAATACGAAATAATAAGAAATTATTAAACCAACTTGAAGAAAATATTTAATTTTTTAATGTTTACTTAAATAAATAATTATAAAATAGTATTTATTTAAAACATAAAACTTCAGAACACATTTTGCAACATTTTGCAATTTGTTCGTTTTAGTGAATTCGTTCCACCTTTTTCAAGTGGCATTAAAGATGAAGATGGAACTTTCCAGGATTTAGGTCAATTCCGGCGACTTAAGCATGCAAATGTAAGTCATTTCTAATGATAATTCAATTTCAAAGAAATCTTTTTTAATATCACTTAATAGAACCAACTTAAAAGAATTATTTGACTAATAAGGCAAGAAAAATAAAAAGTGTGCTAACTGTCTCAGATTTCTGCGAGTAAAGTAAACTGATATACATAAAAGCTTAAACATTTATTCCGTTTAAAAATAGGGACAGAAGCTGACAAGGTAAAATCATGGCCACACACAAAGGCAAAGGAAAACACAGTAAAAACGTGAGTGACAATTTGGAATGGGAGAAAGATTCTACCACAGATGTATCAAGCGAAGGCGAAAAACCGTTGCTCAAGAGAGGAGATTTTATATGTTCAACCGGACACAATTTACATCTAAAAGAAGATTACGAACCGAACGAAACTTTACTTTTCGGTAGAAAAATTCGGCACCGAAAACCAAAGATTGTGCAATCGATCGAATCACAATCACTTACATCTTTTCCAAGCGACTTAACCCTTTCATCACAATCATCATCAGCAGATTTTTTACGATTAATACCAGCAGCAGCTGCAAGAGCTAAACAGTTACAAACCGTACCGGAGGAAGCCGAATCCAGACATTATTCAAGATATGTATCAACTCCAACTTATTCCGATTTAGATTCGTTACAATCACCGTTATCTAGTTCAGCAGCATCGAGTAAAAACACAACACCGATACAAAATCGGAAAAAAAGCAGTTTTTTAAATCGTTTATGGTTTTCGGAAGATACACCTCAACAAACCCCGCAAACAAATCATAAACCTACTAATAACGATTTCGATTTCTTTGATATGGCGTCTCGTACAGTGAATCATGACGTAATTGATACGTACGAACCTTATACTCATTTTGAAACACCAAAAACAAATAAAAGACAAGTTTCATCTGGATCATTACCAAGATCACGTGATGGTCGTTTATTAATGCCTAGAGAGAGTATAGTGCATCCCGCTGGACCGTTTAATGAACCGTTAGAAGCGTATAGCGAAACAAGTTACGCTACAGCGTATGATCCAAACTCGGGTCGGCAAATACTTGTAAGAAGAGATTCGGTTATTCATCCAGTTTCGAATGAAGATAGCTCCAGATCGAGTGATGAACTGTGTGATGAGACGTATGATCTAACGCCAGGACGACGCAATTCTGTTGTGCGGCCATTACAAATGCAACGATCTTCAGCGGTAACACCGATATTAAATACGTTGAAAAGACATTCGATTGGTCATTTTTTACCAACTCATGTTGTAACTAAAGAAAATAATGTATCGTCAGAAGTTGTTGAAATGCAAAGCGAAGAATCGAGTAAAAGCTATTTAGGAAATCGGTATACGAGTACTACGGATTCGTCATCGCCATCACCTATTGATTATTTACCGGCGCCTAAATATGTCAATGGGAGATTCGAGGTTCCTTGGGAAACACAACATAAACCAAGATTGTTTGATGCAATTCGGTGGAAATTAACGTCGACTAATCGAAGTCGTGTGCCGAAAGAGGATGTAATTGTGTTAAATTATTTGGTTTTTATGTTTATTGTTTTTGCATTATTAGTTATTTTTATTTTAAATTTTATTCTCATGTTTTTTATATTTTAATTTATTATTATTATTATTATTATTTTCTGTTTTAATTTATTATTATTATTATTATTATTTTCTGTTTTAATTATAATTTTCTTTTTTTATTAAAGATTTGTTGTTTATTTTGTACTAAAGTTTTTTGTTTTCTTTCTAGGAATTAAAGAGGGTTTTACCAATCATGAAGCCTAATTTTAAACAAACTTTAGAAAATGGGATCCGGGTTACATGGTTGGGCCATTCCACTGTTCTCGTACAAATGGATAATGTTGTAATTCTTACCGGTAAATTTGTGTTTTTAAATCGGAACAGAATTTTTTCAATGTCTAACAAAATGTTTTTAAAGGAAACTTTAAAATGTTAATGGAATGTTGCCTTACTGCATGGATAATTAGATCACAAACTAAAGTGCATGAGATAAGGTACTGTTTGTTTAATCTGTGTGATTATTTTTTTTAATTTTAAACTGTTATTCAAAATAATTACAAATTTACAAAATTACGATTTTTTTTAACAAAAATTTCAATTACAGATCCAATTTTTAGTGACCGAGCTTCACCTCTTTGGCTGATGGGGCCTAAACGGTATCGACGTCCCCCATGTACCGTCAGCAGTTTACCACAGGTCGATATAGTGCTTATAAGTCACAATCATTACGATCATTTAGATGGTGAATCAGTGCGAGCACTTAATAATCGATTTGGAGCAAATTTGCATTGGTTCGTACCACTGGGACTTCATGATTGGATGAAGAAAATTGGATGTCAGAATACTTACGAAATGAGTTGGTGGGAGGAAATGAGGCCTACCCATGCCCGTGATATTGTTGTTGCTTTTACACCTGCTCAGCATTGGTGTAAGAGGGCATTAACTGACGAAAATAAGGTATAAATTGAAATAATAAAAATGTTTATTGAATATTTTTAAACAAAATTATTATTTTGCAGGTTTTATGGGGTAGTTGGTGCGTTATGGGTTCCAGACATAATTTTTTTTTTGCTGGTGATACGGGTTACTGTGATATTTTCAAATTGATAGGCGAAAGATATGGTCCATTTGATTTAGCTGCCATACCAATTGGTGCTTATGAACCTAGGTGAGATAATTTTATACAAAAAATAGAATGTTTGATTAAATAGATAAAATTTAAAAATAAAGTTGATGTAATATTTTATTTTTTTCAATTGAATAGATGGTTCATGAAGTTGCAGAATGTGAACCCTTTAGAAGCAGTACTTATTCATGAAGACGTTTATGCCCGACATAGTATCGGTATTCATTGGGGCACATTTGCCTTATCAACAGAGGTATTACGGTATTAAATAATTATATTTTAATCATGATAATTTATTCAATTTTTTATTTCAGCATTATTTAGCTCCTCGAAAGGATTTAGCCGAAGCTTTACAACGGCGAGCATTACCACAACATGCTTTTTTTACTTTATCGCATGGGGAATCCAAAATTGTTGCAGGCCGTGCAAAGACGTTGTCTTAGCTTGGAAAAGAAGATTTTTTAAAGAGAAATTTATTATATCAATGTAAACATGTTTGTTAATATTGTACATTGACAACTCAGTACTTTCCTTCATATGAGTTATACGAAACTGTAATTATGTAAAATGATGTCATATCCCCATGTTATCCAGTTCATTCCACCTCAGATTCATTTTCAATCATTTGTCAGTTTAATCTCTTATCAGAGATTTATTTTATGTTGTAAATAAGAAATAATATTGTTTATACGACGTGTGCTATTTGGAATGTTCTTATTATGTTATTAATTTTATATAACGTGTGAATTTTAAGGATTGTTTTCATTATGAAATGAGTATTTATATCCATATTAATATTTCTATATATTTGTAAATTGATGTATCTAAATCAGGAATCAGAAATTAACTGAATTTACAGATTTCATTCTGCTATAAGTTTATAAAATAAAAGTTGATAATTCGATGTCTAAAACAAAAGCGCATAAAACCTGCTTGCAAATTATCATGTTTCTTTATTTTTTGGAAGGAAATCCGTTACGTTTATTCAAATAGTTTTCAAAAGCCAAGGTTGAGCTCAACCTTGTACTAAACCAATGTAGGTGGCGACACCTACATTCAAAACTCAACGCATAAACCTAAATTTCTTAGTTTTAATGATCATACAAATAAATAAATCAATTAATTAACAAACATAATAAATATTTCTATTTAATATAATACTAAACGTATAAAGAAAAATAACGAGTATCTATCTGTTCAAATAAAATATTCGGTTACACGAATTGGTGATACGATAGCAAATGCGATCAACTGTCACCTGACCTTGAGCTAAAAAATTCTCCTTTTCCCATCACCCCACATTTCGTAATGCGGGCATGGCTAAAATTTTGCCGTTTAAGCTGTAAACATCAACAGCTGATACTCACACTGTAGCTGTAGCTGCTATACTTCAATACTTCATGACGAATTTTTGGAGCGATTTAGCCAAACAACATCAAATGTCAAGGCACAAGCATTACAAAGCACTACTCGTAACAGCCATCGCTGTATGCGGAGTCAAAATCACTTACCCATATTTAAAGAAACTTATCATCCAGCTACAGAATAATGAAGATAACAACAACGGTAAAGCAACGAACGGCCAAATATCAACAAAATTCGCCAAGGAAGCATTCAAAAGAGTTCCCGCATTCAACCGCGAATTTCTCCGCCAACTTCACTTTCTCCTCAAATTAATGATACCACAATTATGGTGTGCAGAGGCAGGTTTACTCACTATTCACACCATGGTATTATTCACAAGAGCATTTTTATCAATATATGTAGCAGGCTTGGAAGGAAAAATGGTAAAATACATCGTACGCAAAGATGTAAGAAGATTCTCGATCATGCTCCTTCAATGGTTCGGCATCGCCATCCCAGCTACGTTCATCAATTCAGCGATCAGATTTTTAGAAAGAAAAATCGCTCTTGCCTTCAGAACACGGCTAATTGACCATGCATACCGTTTATATTTTACAAATCAAACTTATTATCGTGTAAGTTATTTAGATGGAAGATTACAGAATGTAGATCACTGCCTCACTGAGGACATCAACTCTTTTACCTTGTCTATAGCGCACTTATACTCACATTTAACTAAGCCTTTATTGGATTGTTTTCTCGTTACTTATGCTCTCTATAATAATTCGAAATCGATGGGAGCGGCAGTTTTGCCCGGACCAGTACTTGCTGTTACTGTTATAGCGATAACTGCGCTTACTTTACGGGCAGTTTCGCCAAAGTTTGGAAAATTGGTAGCGGAAGAAGCGGAAAGAAAGGGATATTTGCAGTACGTTCATTCGAGATTAATAGCAAATGCAGAAGAGATTGCTTTCTATGGAGGTCATCACGTGGAATTGGTTTATTTGAGAAAAATATACCAAGCTTTGATCTCGCAAATGAATCTGATATGTAAACAAAAGTTGTGGTACATTATGTTGGAACAGTTTTTGTTGAAATATGTCTGGAGTGGGACTGGAATGGTTTTAGCTTCGCTGCCTTTGATTACCAGCAGTTTCAGAGATAGTAATACAAAAGGTAATGTAAAACTGTGGATTATGTAACATGCAAATGCATTGATTTTATTATTTTTTTTACATTTTTTAAATTTTATTTTATTTTATTTTATTTTTTGTTGTTTGAAGATGCAGAAAGGGGTTGAAAAGAATGTTGACTTGATATTTTGTGTGTCAAGGTGGACAAGAGGGGGATTTCACTTTTTTAACTGTAAAAAAGGAGGTTAAGAGCACAGTATTATGAAACAGAATGAAATGCGTTTTTATTTTATTTAATATAAACTTTAAAAATTTAGAATTTGAAATTTAATATTGAAGTAGAAGTTAAAATTTAATTAATTTCTACGATATAAAATGATCCCAAAATGTACTTTGGAATATTTTTGAATTGTAATTCGATGAGGAATCAGTTACGCAATTTCCTTTAATTATCTGTCGTAACAAAATTTTTTAGAAAGGTGAATTTAAAAGCAGGAACAATTTATTTAGCTATTAAAAAGAATATTTAGTTCAATGGAATTATTATATTCTTTAAATCACAAAATGTGTTTCACTTCGTTCCACCTTCTCTATTTTAAATTAATTGACATTTTAACATACATAATCAAGTCACTTCAATTAAATGTTTATTTTAATTATATAATCAATTTTTCCATTTTTTTCTCAGATACTTATAATGATGGCGGTATAAGTAATCGTACACAATATATGACTACAACGAAAAATCTACTTTTATCCGGTGGAGATGCTGTTGAAAGACTTATGTCATCTTACAAAGAGGTTTTAAAATGTTTTTGTTGATGTTGTAGGTTACATAATTTTTCTAATTACAGATAGCGGAGTTAGCTGGTTACACTGCAAGAGTAGCGAAAATGTACGACGTGTTTTATGATATTAAAAATGGAAAATATTCCCGCGCAAATGTAAATAACGGGAAAAAAAACAAAAAGGATGATGCGTTGAGTGAAATCATATTTGCTCAAACAATGCCAAAAATTCGAGGTAATGTGAATAAAAATCACTGATATTATTTATTAAATGATTCAAAAATGATTCATAACCAGGTGAACAGGTGATAGTGAATGGATTCATCTGCTTAAAGGATGTCCCTATCATTACTCCTAACTGTGACGTAGTTGTTCCTAGTCTCTCTTTCACGGTAAATATGTTTTGATTTAACGTATAAAATAGTATTTTTTATTAATAAAATTAGCATATTTTCGATCCTTGGAATTATTGGATGATAAAACAACAAATATTTATCAAAATAATGATAAATAAATAAATAAGTTTAATAAACCGATAAATAAGTCCAAAGTTGAGTTATTTGATATCTGAGTAGAATCAAAGTCTATTTAAAATATTACTTTTAATTAAAGCTGTATTTGAAAAGTTTTTGTAATAAAATAAAAGAGAATAATGATGATTAAAACTGGATATAAACTGAGACAGATAAAATATAAGATAAGAATTATTTCAATTGTATTTTTAAAATAAAAATAAAACTTCTTTTCCAGGTTGAGCGTGGGATGCATCTGCTTATATCTGGTCCCAATGGATGCGGTAAAAGCTCTCTATTCAGAACACTTAGTGGACTTTGGCCTGTTTATAAAGGTCGCTTACAAAAACCACCAACCAAACAAATGTTTTATATACCTCAAAGGCCATATATGTCAATTGGATCATTACGTGATCAACTTATTTATCCAGATACTTTAGCTGATATGAAACGCAAAGCTATTTCAGATAAAGAATTAGAGAAAATATTGGACATTGTACATTTGCAAAATGTAGTCACGCGAGAAGGAGGTGATGTTATATAATCGAGTGAGATAATTTCGCATATTTTATGTAATTTTATTTGTGTAATAGGTTGGAATGCGGTTGGTGATTGGAAAGATGTTTTATCTGGTGGTGAAAAACAACGAATGGGAATGGCGCGGTTGTTTTATCACAAGTGAGATCAAAAATGCAACGTTATGAAATGAGAAATTTAATTTTATGTATTTATTAAAACAGGCCTCAATTTGCTTTATTGGATGAATGTACGAGTGCAGTTTCAATTGATGTAGAAAGTCAAATTTATCAAACCGTCAAAGATGCTGGAATCACTTTGCTCACAATAACTCATCGGCCATCTTTATGGTATTTTATTATTGTAAACATTAGATGATTTAAATAAATCTTAATTTATGGTTATTTAGGAAATTTCATACACATATACTGCAATTTGATGGTGAAGGAGGTTGGCGATTAGAAAAACTCGATAACACCACCCGACTTTCACTTCGAGAAGAAAAGGAACGTTTAGAATCACAACTCACAGGAGTTCCAAAAGCGCAGAAAAGATTAGCAGAATTATGCTCAATTTTAGGAGAAGATTCACTGGTTTTATATAAACAAATGGAAAGTATTTCCGAGAAAGAAAAGATCGTAGAAAAGAATTTATCTGACTAAATCAATCTTAAATTATGTAATTAATTCTTGTGGTAATTTCATGTTTTTTTATTACCTCTTAGCTAATTATGATCAATAAATTTTACTCCAATCTCAAATCTTTATTTCCATAATTTGCTTCAAAAACAAGAAGTAGGGTCACTAACAGCTAAAATTTACAACATCATAATACTTCTCACCACCTACAACCTAATCCAGTACATTCCCGATCGAATTCTATTGTATTCAGGCAAGTTTTCCACTGGCCCAATGGCAGCCACAGCGGGACATCTGTCATAAACATATGACATCAGAGTATCACGAACCACACTTGGGGTAACAGCCTAGAAATAAACAAAAATAGAAAATTAGCATATTCAAATCAAACTATACTTCCAGGATCTGGGCCGTTTAAAAATCTCGGTTTTCCAGAACGAGATCTTAAAGTTCCGATAAAAAGATCTCGTACGAAACCGAGAAAAAACGAGATTTTTTTATGAAAATGCCAAAAAAAAGATTTTTTTTTTCAATTTTACGCTTAAAGAAATAAAGAAATAAATAATTAAAACTAATAAATGAATAAATAAATAATAATTATTTATTTATTTATTCATTTATTGTTTTTAAATTATTTATTTTTTTATTTATTTTATTATTTATTTATTTAATCATTTTTTTTTAAATCTCGTTAAATCTCGTTTTTTTTTAAATCTCGTTTAGCCAAGACTCAAAAATGTGCAGAGATGTAGGAGACCGAGATTCCCAGACGAGCGAGATCGAAAGTATAAAATCTAATACTGTATTCCTATATATCCTTACATCAATGCGTGCTTCCAATTCCGGTAAAGGAATCCTACGACCATAACATAACATTTGACGACCGATATCTTCACAAATGGCAGTGGATCCATCGAGTTGAAGCAACATATTAGTTCGAAGAATATTCTTGGCTCGTTCAACTTCAGTCTTGGTTAAACTTGTGCACATTCTCATCCTGAAATATAAATAAATTCAATTATATATTCTCTTATTCAATTTTTAATAAATTTACTACATACCATTCCTCCTGAATAGCGTGTAAAGTCATCTCACATTTCATTCCTTCACATACGTAATAAATACCCCATAATCCTGTATCTTTATAGCAGGTATTGAAGGATTGGAAACTGTGACAAGCGTTGTTTTTTGACACAATTTCAGCGAGTTTGCTTGAGAGATTAGGGCCACCTCCATGAGTTCTATCCCAACTACCAACCATCTAGAATTTCAAAAAAAAATTATTATTAATTAAATACATTAAAAAAAATACTTTTTTTTATATAATTAATTATTCTGACCGTATTGGCAACCATTAATGCGATGTTATCAGGGTTTGTCCAGCCAGCTCCTTCAACAGCTATAGCAACATGGGCAAATGGCATCCAATCATCACGAACTCGGATCTCACTTCCGGTAAATCTGCATGGTGTTACAACAGGTACAGGGCCTTCATAAGTATGCGTGATATTGCCGAAATGTTGATCGGCCAGTTTAACCAATTCGTCATGGTCAATGCCTGTTAATAAGATATATTTAAATAAAAAGATTTCAAATTACGTATATAAATTTACCTCCAGCACCAGCCAAAACCATGCGAGGACCTTTGTAATGATCTTTAATATAATTAGTCAAGTCCTTACGGGAAATAGTTCTAAAATTAAATATAAAAAATATTTTTTCCAGATATTAAAAAAATTATTTTCAAACGCACTTGATATTTTCCGTAGGGCCCAAAATAGTCATGCCTAATGGGGTAGCCTGATAAGCCGTAGAATGCAGATGATCAAAAGCAACCTCTTGTAAATTAGTTTCAACTTCTTGCATCTCTCTTAAAATCACTCCTCTTTCACGTTCAATATCAGCATTATCCAATTTACTATTCTGGATAATATCAGCCAAAATATCTACAGCTTTCGGTACATCTTTAGACAAACATTTAGCATAAAACACAGTTTGCTCTCGTGAAGTGTATGCATTCAAATGAGCTCCCATATTCTCAATTTCAAGCTCAAGGTTGGTTTGAGCTCGCTTAGCTGTTCCCTATGTTTATATTTTTAAAGAAAATGAAAAACAATTCTATAAAAGTAACAAGTTTAATCAATGATTAAATATATATACCTTAAACACCATGTGTTCCAAGAAATGAGCGACTCCATTTGTTTTCTCGGTTTCATAACGGCTTCCAGCATCGATCCATAAACCAACCTAAAAATATTTATAAATGTAAAATAATAAACATAAAGGTAAATTTTCGTTAAAAATAATATAGTTAAAAAATTACAGTGCATGTTGGGATTCCAGAATCCTCAGTTGCAACTCTGATGCCATTATTCAGTGTAGTAACATTAGTTTCAGGCACATTAACTAATGTTTGTTCATAGGTGGCTAGTCTGCCTGTCCATCTCTTGGAAATAACCTAAAATAAAGAATAAATTGCATAATGAAGTATATCATTAGAATATTTTTCAATTATACTGTAAATTCAGATATTGTTAAACTAGCAAATGATTTATTTGAATTTTAGATACAATTATATTTATTTTAAAACATTGAGTAATTTAATTTCTTACAGATTTTGCCTGGTTGCTGAATTTTAAACCAGCAACTGTGGATTTCAGCAAACGGGTAGCCATTTCGGAAGTTGGTTGCTTCGCTGACAGAAAAGGTGATTCGACTATTCGCTAGATAAACGGAAATATAAAATTAAATTAAAATGTATAAATTTAATACCTCTTTTTATTTTTATAAATAAATAGTTAAATTATTTACACATTTTACTAAAATTTTCACATTTTTAAAAATTAGACATAAAATTTATAAAATATTTTCTTTCTTCGTCTTAATCTCGTTTCACCACTTAAAATACGCATTCAAAATGGAAGTCGGGGTTTTGTCAAAGATGCAAGGATGCTGAGGATTTAAGGATGCTGTAAGCGACTTCCCTGCTTAGTATCACATTTTAACATATCGTATTTTATTATTTTAAATTGTATGCAAATAAAACATTAACAATTTGATCTACTAATAAACATTTCTAAATCTCTACTAAACCAAGCGATGTGCATGTGTGAAATTCCTTAACCTAACGAAATAAAACACAATCTTTTTATTCAATAAATCAAAAACTCAGGTTTAATACACTTTTTACATTTCCCCAATTTCAAACAGGAGAAGGCAAATGAGACGAAACCATGGCCACGCAGAAAGGCAAAGGAAAACACAGCAGAAACCCGAGTAAAAGCAGCATAGATAACTCAGATTGGGATAAAGATTCAGTCACAGATGTATCAAGCGAAGGAGAAAAACCATTGCTCAAGCGAGGAGATTTTATCTGTTCCACCGGACATAACGTGCATCTTAAAGAGGACTTCGAACCAAACGAAACCTTACTAGTGGGCCGAAAAGTTCGTAGTAGAAAACCAAAATCAATCGAGAAGCGATCGAACGACTCACATTCAATCAAATCCTTTCCAAGTGATTTAACCCTTTCATCACAAACATCATCATCGGGTATATCACCAACTTTACCTGCTACTTTAAAAGGTAAACACTTGCAAACTGTACCAGAGGAAGTTGAAGCTAGAAACTATCCTCGACTACATTACCCTTATGCGCCCAGTCCGACTCCATCCGATTTCGATTCACCCCGAACCCCGTTATCCAGCACCCCTTCCTCTAGCAAGAATGTAACACCAACAACAACTCGGAAAAAAATTGGCCTTTTGGGTCGTTTATGGACCTCCGAAGACCGTCCACCGCAAACTCTAAATCCTCACGCACCTATTAATAGAAATTTAGATTTCTTCGATATCGCAGCGCGTAGCGTGAACCGTAACAGTAACGTTGTAGATACCTATGAACCATACACGTATAATGAAACACCAAAGCAATTTCGAAAACAAATGTCAACTGGATCGTTAACACGGTCAACTGATGGTCGTTTATTGATGCCACGAGAGAGCGTGGTGCATCCAACCGGTCCTTTTGATGAACCGTTAGATGTCGATGATGAAACGACAAGTTATGCGACCGTATTTGATCCGCGAACTGGTCGGCAAAGTCTCGTTCGACGAGATTCGATTATTCATCCGAATGAAGACGGTAGATCACCTCATGATCGATTAACTCGGCGAAGAAATTCGATTGTACGGCCATTACAAACACAGCCGTCACCGAATTTGAACCCGAAAATGGGTTTGCATAAGTCGATGGATAGACACACGAGGGAAGAAATTGAGCATCAAAGAGAAGAGTCGATTAAAAGACATTTGTTGAATCGATATACACCTATTCGAAGTTTGGGTGTATCTTTTGCACCGACTGAATTGACTGAGTATTTGCCTGCGCCTAAATATATTAATGGGCGATTTGAAGTTCCGTGGGAAACACAACATAAACCTGGGTTGTTTGATGCTATTAGATGGAAATTGACTTCTACTGATCGAAGCCGGGTGCCGAAAGATGATGTAATTTGTTTTGATTAAGTATTGATTATTTTTGTTTAATTTTTTGATTTTATTTTTTAGGAATTGAGAAAAATTCTGCCAATTATTAAGCCTAATTTTAAGGTAGTACCGGAGAACGGAATTCGAGTAACGTGGTTGGGTCATTCCACCCTACTTTTACAAATGGATGATGTGAATATTCTTACAGGTATATTTAATAATGTTTAATGTTTTGAATGATAAAATTGTTACCGCTAACAAATACTTTTGAAATTCTTCAAGTTTTAATCGAATGTTGTGTAGAATTTATTTGCATGGACGATTAATCTGCAAACTAAAGTTGCATGAGAAGGTAAAATGAGTTTTAATTTTAGAAATAATAAAATTTTTAATTTTTTAATATTTGTTAATACATTAATAAAAAAAATTGAGATTATTTGTAAGAATAATTTTTAATTCAATTTATAGATCCGATATTTAGTGAACGTGCATCACCACTTTGGTTGATGGGTCCGAAGCGGTATAGACGGTCACCTTGTTCTATCAATAGCTTACCTCGTATTGACATTGTGCTCATAAGTCACAATCATTACGATCACTTAGATGGCGAATCAGTACGAGGACTAAACGCCCGTTTTGGTGACAACATACATTGGTTTGTGCCATTGGGACTTAACGATTGGATGAAGAAAATTGGATGTTTAAATACTTATGAAATGAGTTGGTGGGAAGAAATGAAGCCTGCGCATGCGAGAGAAATTGTTATCGCTTTTACACCTGCTCAACATTGGTGTAAAAGGGCATTAACTGATGAAAATAAGGTATAAATTGAAATAATAATAAATATCTTTACTGAATATTTTTAAACAAAATTTTTATTTCAGGTTTTATGGGGTAGTTGGTGTGTTATAGGCCCAAGGCATAATTTTTTCTTTGCTGGAGATACTGGTTACTGTGATGTTTTTAAGTTAATTGGTGAGAAGTATGGTCCATTTGATCTAGCCGCAATCCCTATAGGTGCTTATGAACCTAGGTATGTTTTTAAAAAAAAAATTAACATTGTAAAGTTTGATTTTTTTAATTTTTAATTTTAAATTTTTATTTATTAATTTGTAGATGGTTTATGAAGTTGCAAAATGTCAACCCATTTGAAGCAGTTCTTATTCATGAAGATGTATATGCTAGACAAAGTATTGGCATTCATTGGGGGACCTTTGCGCTTACACCAGAGGTAACTAAATAAAAGATAATCGGTTGTTTGATTAAAAATGAGTAAAATCATACGGAAAATGAATATAAATGAATATTTTCTTTTTATTTTAGCATTATTTAGCTCCTAGAAAAGACTTAACGGAAGCATTGAATCGCCGAGCACTTCCGCAACATGCTTTTTTTACTTTGTCACATGGGGAATCGAAAATCGTTGCAGGAACCACAACAACATCGTAGTTGCAATTGTTAAGAGCGTTTTAAAAATTACTTTAGTTTCATCAATGTAAATATTGCTATGTTCAACATGGAAACTTAATGAATCCTTTCTTTAATTTTAAAATTAGGTGAAATGCCATGAATTAGGTGAATGTCCAATTCATTCCACCTCAGATTCATTTTCAACCTTGAATTAATTTCAACTCCACTCCTCTCATCCGAATTTGTTATTTATTTTGTTGTAAATAAGTATGTAATGTTGATTGTGTGAAGTATGAAGACTAAAAGTGTTTAGTGATGTTGTTTAGTGTGTATTTTGGACTGTTTAAAAGAAATTGGACCTTGAATATTTAATTGAAATAGCTTTATATAAAGTGTGAGTTTAAGGGATTGTTAAATGTTAAATAAGGTATTATCATTGGCACTTTTGAGCCAATTGATATTTTTTAAATATTTGTATATATGGGACACTGTTGATTTGTAAATTGAAGTGTTTTAAAATCAGGAATTGTTCAAGAAGAAAGTATTCATGTGATAAATAAGATGAATCAAACTTTTGTTTCATTGTTTCCTTCATTAATAGCAACAAGAAGAATCGCAACAGGTTTTAAAACAATAAAATTTTCAAAAAGTCATTTTGAAAAATTGTTCAAGAATAGAAAGAAATTACTCTACTTGTCGTCAGAGGGAGATCGTAGGAGCGACAATTACGTATGTGCTCAGCGCGGAATATTAAAATTCATGTAAATTCTCCTGCTATGTATAAAAATATTAAATCAACACCAGTTCAGCTCCAACTCATTACGTGATCTGAAGCTTGAATCATACACTTTAAACTCGTTCCATTCGGTCATGCGAAAATGAATTGGGAGAGAAATTTGATATTAACTTTGCTTCTTATTCTTAGTTTTTACCATCGTTGCACTTACGGTGTAAGTTTTTTCTTGGGTGCTTTATTAGCGGAACCGATAAACCATCTTTTTCGTCAGCTTAATTTTGATTGGAATTATTATGAACACTGGCGACAGTTCTATTACTTCGTACTTGTTGTCGTTGCTTTTATCTTTTATCAGTTGGGTAAAATTACTGGCTACTATTATAAAACATTCGGTTAGAAGTTTGTATCTACGTCTCCTTTTTATATATGGAATTATTTATTTTTTAATATTTTTTATTACCTTGCTTTGTTTTTCAATTATATTGATATATCTTTTAACTGTTTTGATTTGCTTTTCAATTATTTCCATCTATTTTTTAATTTTTTTGCTTTGTTTTTTAAATTCATTAATTCTTATTTTATTTTTTGCTTTAAGATTATGTATTATTTTGGTGTTAGATTCAAATTGTCGCAATCTTATCGCATTATAATGGCAAACGTTTGTTTTTAATGGATAGGTTTATATGCAAAGTAGAATTTGTTCCTTTGTTGAATTCCATAGTTTCTCTACTAACTTATCTTAATAGGACATTATGCCATTTTCTCCCACTCTTTGCTGGCTTTTTATTGTCCTTTCAGATACAATTTTCCTATGGTTTTGAATTTTGCATTAATGTCTGACAGGTTTAACAATTACACAACTACATAACACAATAAATTATAAACACATTAGCCACCGAGGTCACTATGATCACATTTGTTATAAAGCATATGATGTCACAATACATGCACATATTGACAATGACTATGACTAAACAATTCTATTTCTACCTATTAATCTAAGTTTTGGTGAATAGAGAATGACAATGATTTGATCTTGGATGGCTTTCTTGCAAAGCCCGCACGCAATGAGTCTTCATTTTTCACTTATCTTAATAGGACATATGGCGCCTTCTCTCCCACTCGTAGCTTAATAATTGCAGGTGTCACTTTTGTCTGATCTAAAATGGCCGCAGAAATAAATTGCTTTTAATTTAATGTAATAATTGTTACAGAAAACTAAGATTTGTAAACCAGACATTATGTATTACTCTCCGTAAGCCAGATTTTTATTACCCAGAGCTGAATTATTTGTTACATTTAAAGAAACTTTTATAAAAATATATGGGATATAATTATTTAGAAAAATTAGTGAGGTTTTAATTATCTACATGGATTTAGAAGTGATTCCAAGAATAATTGTTCCAATAGACAATAACAATCAAAATGGCTGATTGTAACTGCAAATTTACCTACAGATGGCAGTCAATGCAAATGCACATTTTCGGAATATCCCATGTTTTCGAAGATTTTTTAAACATCTTTTAGAAATTTTATTGGAAAATATATTGGAAGATTTTTTAGAAAATTAAAATTAGATTATTTGACCAAGGATTTGATTCGATACCGTAATGGAATTAAGTTCTACTTTTCCTCTAATGGAGCTATAGAATTAAAGAAATACGCTATATCTATATATTTGTGTACATAATATAAAAATGGTGACCAAGGCAGTGACCAGAATGCAAGGCCACTATTTTTAGTTGAAAGAAATGAGAGGCCGAGTTGCGTGTCCGAACGATCACCTTGTACTTTGAGAAAGACCTCGAGGATAAATAAGTCCTTGGTGGCAATGAGGAAGGAAATACACAAAAATAATTAGTAAATTGTTTATTTTATTATAAAGTTTAATTGTATACAAGTGAAAAATAGGTAAACACACTTGAAACAAAATAAAATGAGGAAGGTGAGACACGAGAAAGCGCTGAAGAGAAAAAATAATAATAAATGAAAAAATAAAAATTAGAAAAAAATGGAAATTATTATTAGTTTCCTACACCGACGTCATTTCAAGTTGGGAACTATGGCCCATACACACGGGTTATATTCGGTCAAGTGTGAGGTTTTTTCATCTTCCTGAAGGGGAATGTTCCTTTATTGGTTTCTCACTCGCTCATCAAATTATTTACAATGGGCCAGAGGGAAATATTGACCAATTTGGTCAGAATAAATTAAAGTTTTAACGGATTCATTTTCAGTATCCATCCCATTCACCCACACGCACTTCTCGAGATTGGTAAGTACGAGGTATTCCTGGAAGACGACCATAAATTGATGAATAAGGGTCTTCAATTACACTCGAATCTAGCGAGAAATAAAGAGAAAATTAATAAATCGATTATTTTTAATTTTAATTTTAATTAATACCCATTGCAATATCATAGCTGCTCGATCTGTCCCTCTGTTGTCGACTTCCATATTGGGATTGGGACATTGGCGTTGTGCGACCATATCCCATTGTAGATATTTTTGAATTCGGACTACTTCGCGACTTTGCGAAATTGGGAATATGAGCTCGGAATCCACAGTAATAAGGATCATCTAAAATAAAATTTTATTTTCGTTAGATTTTTTTTCAAATTTTTCAAATAAAATTTTATTATGTAATTAATTTTTTTAATTTAGGATTATTTACCGTGTAATCCAGTGGGGGCTTTTTTTCTTGACGTATGTAAATGAGGCAACCGATATTTATTTTCATCATCTCTATCATGACCTCTGCTTTCGTAATCCGGTTTAGGGATGTGATAAGCTGAAGCGCCATTCATTATCGCGTCTCTAGGTGGCAGTTTTGGTGGTTTATCGGTGCTGCTTTTACGATCACGTTCCCTCGAAGTAGAACTGCCACTACTTGGAAGACTATAAGGATCTTCGTCAGGAATCGGTAATCGCGGTCTTGCTTTAGGATTTACAGGTAATTGTTTTTGAACTGTAAACGAAAGCAAAATAAATAAATATAACGGTTTTGTTAGTTTAAATTTTAATTCTTAAATTCCTCACTAGGTGGCAGTTTGCTTTTGAGCATGTCCATTGCAACGATATTAATAATCATCATCCAACATGGGCAGTCGAGGATGTCAGATTCATTTCGAACAAATATAACTGGAGAAATGCATTGACATTCCAAACGACGGCGATCTGGATACGCACGTTTTAACTCTTTGGATACATTATGTTGAAACTTTTTCATGTCGAAGAGCTGTAAATATAAATAAATTTAATATTTAAAAAGCATGTGTGGTAAGTGATGCGAAATTGTCTTCTCTGGGGAAAAAGAGTGTTAAAATTTTCTCTCGTGGATTAGGAGAAAAGATGAGAAGTCGGTCATCAGCACAGATTATTACAAAACTATGAGCGAAAAACATGCAAAGGCCATGGCCAAAATGAGAATACACAACTTTATTCCGTTAGAAATTGTATTATTTAAAAATTAATTTATTTTGTAATAAATAAATAAATAAAATAAAATAAAAATATTTTATTAAATTCACCTTGACTGGCTTGTCCATTTCTAAGGCTCCATTGGGCAGTTTGAGAGCTTCTGAAGACAAACTATTCTCTTCAACATTCATTCCATCACGAACATAAACGTTACTTTTACTAACACGCTTGATGAGGATGTTGCCCGCAGTGTCCATTTTGATCTTGACGCCCTGGTGATGAAATAGAGAAGAAAAAAAGTATAAGTGTCACGATTTGAGATTTTATACAAGTTATTGTTCCGAAAAAAAATAAATAAACCAAGCTTTTTAATTTTCACTTTTAACCTTGAGAAAGCACTTTATTATATCTCCCTTCATCCACCGCTTTTAAGTTTCATTTAAATTGACAAAAAGTAATGAGTAAGGAGGGGGAAAGAGAAAAAGATGAAATAGTTTGGCGAAAACTCGTTTTTTTAAACAAAAAACAAAAAAATAAGGCGGTGTAAAGTTTCGAACCGGGCTCATTTAATTCGGGAAAAAAATGAGCTAAGGGAGAAAAAGAGAAACATTTGACCGAGGCCATTAGAAAATTACTATGGTAACAAAGTGGGTCAGATTTTGTGTGTTGGGTGGGTGGGTCAGCCATAACAGTTCGCTTTCCCCTCGTGTTGCTGGACCTATTGCCTAAGGACGATTTTATTTGTTCGATGACACGTCACTTTCTCGAGTTGTGTTGTGGGTCGGAGACCCGCCTCGACCTGGTGACCCAAATACCCATGCAGCGAGTCGATAAAACAAGAGCAGAAAGATTTTTTTTTTTTCGTTTTGGATAATAAAAATGTTATGAACTTACGTGCCCAATGTGTCTCTTAACTTCTTCAGTTTTGGCATCTCTCATCGGATTGTCGAAACCATTTACACCTATTCGATACCCATCGAATCCATCGTCTGATCCATTGACAGTGAGCACTGGGGTTCGAGCATACGCTTTGGCAACACGACGGTTTCGTTCCAGGCAAATGACTTTGGCCCAAATTTCGTCGTCAATTTGAGTCCATTTGGCCAATACTTCTTGTATGTGGTCCTTTGAAAATGAAATAAAAAATAAGATTAATTATATTTTTTTGTTGTATTTTTTTATGTAAAAAAAGGAAGATATTAGGTAATTTTCTGTTTCTAGTACAGTTGTGAATTCACAACTGAACTGGAAAATTTTTCTGCAAAGTAAAATAGGTTTTCTAAATATTATTGTATATCTTTATTAAAGAGTTAGAGTTTAATAGACACCAATTTATTATTGCATTTCTTAAAGAAATTTGAGCTTATTAGACATCAGTTGCAACTTGGATTATTTTCTTATTCCAGAAGTGTTATGGATTCACAACTAAACTGGAAATAGAATGTTGCAAGAAAATTTCTTCAAAAAAATAAAATAATAAATTTTGATACTTTATGCATAGCACAGCAAGTGAATAGAAAATTGAACAATTTTCTAATCCCACTACAGATGTGAATTTACAACTATACTGGAAATAAATTTCTCTATGATTTTGTGCAATAAAATATAATTAAATAAACCTTACTATTTTATCGCACTGTCATAACTGATAAAACAGCTGGTGCAATTTCTTATTTACGACAACAGGTGAATTAAATACAAAATAGAGGATAGCTGCTGTTGCATGGCCTCATTACATAGAATTTGTATGCAGAGCGGTGAACATCTGCCTTTAAAATTTTTTTCGTTGTTTTTATTATCTAGCGCAAGATGCGCGGGTCAATCGAATGTAACTAGTTGGCCTTAACCTTTTGATTTGTAGTTGGATTGGAATTAAAAATTTAAATTAACATTAAAAAAGATTTAAATATCACAAATTTATGTGAGATCAATGGTCAAGTGGTTCGCAAAGATGAGGAAGTTAAGAGTAAATAAACAAATTTAATTTTAAAAGGAAAAATAATATATGAATGCAGTGCAATTTAATATCGTACACGGGATCGTAAAAAACTGCCAACGAACTCAAATAGAAAAGCAGTGAAAAATGTTATATAATAAATAAACACATTTGACACTTTATAAGATTCTGTTTTAAGGTTAACGACAAAAAATAATTACGGTAAATAAATAAAAATAAAATGCCTTTGGCTTAATAAAATGAGGACAGAAAAAAATGGAAATGATTTAAAAATGATTTAAAAAT